>VZRQ01002291.1:452426-504237 GCA_013397975.1 Machaerirhynchus nigripectus
GGTGGGGGGCAGGGTTGGGAGGGGTGCGTGGGATGAAGGGGCTTCCGGGGTGGCTGCAGGGAGGGTGCTGTACCCGGGGGATGCTTTGCAAGGGAGGGAGTGCGTGCGGGCTGGGGGCAAGGGGAGATGGGCTCCAGGGAGGGGGATAGCTGCCGACAAGTGACGGCGGGGAGTTGAGCGGGGGCGGCAGAGCAGGGGAGCAGAGGGGCTGGGCCGTGGGGAGCACCCGGCACCGTGGGGCGATGCTGAGGCCAGCAGCCAGAGAGGGGCCAGCAGAACCGGGTGACCTCAGGAGGGTCCAGCCAGCCTAGGACTGCTCCAGCATCCGGGAGCCAGCCAGGCAGCTGAGGGCAAAGGTTCGGGGTCCTGGCATCCCCGGGCTCCCAGCTGTGACAGCTGGTGGGGCAGCAGTTTTGGGTGCAGGTGACCGGGCAGGTTTTTGGGCAGATGATACCCAGGCAGGCAGGGGAGGGATAGGCAGAGGTATTTGTTTTCTTCGGTCAACACTTCCTCATACGTCGGATGAAGCAAGCGATGGGCTTGGCTGGCTGCAAGCCAGGCGACATCTTCCAGCGCCCTGGAGCTCTGACCAGCCCGAGAAACGTGCGGGATCAGGCCTCCCTGGTATCTCAGAGCACCAGACACTGCTGGTTGGAGAAGGGCTTGTCACAGGACAGTGGGATTTCAGGGTGTAGGCACTGGATCTGCCTCCTGCTCCCTCCTGCCCTTGGGACTCCGAGCACAGCCTGACTCTGAGGAAAGATGCCCACATGCTCTGGAGGTGCCTTTCCCCACATCCAGGCAGCTCCAGCTTCTCACAGCCCAGCTCTCCAAGGCCTGCACTGTGCCAGGTCCTGGCTGCCAGCAGATGCTGGTGGGCAGGCTTTAACCTGGGGCACAGCTGCCCCATGCTCACGAGCTGCCTGCAGTACTGGGGCGGCTGTCCCTCCCCCTCCTCCTGCCACCATGCACGAGGAACGTCTCCCCGTGGTGACGAATCCAGCTGAATCCGGGCGCAGGCTGCGATGCAGACAGTCACCAAGGGAGATTGTACCACGTGCGTCCCCGCAGCCACGGGGAATGGGGACCAGGGCTTCCCTGCTAGGTCCCCTGCATCCCCCCCATGCTTGGCCATGCTCTGCAGGGGCTCTGGCAGTGCCTGGGTGGGATGGAAAGTGACCTTTGGACATGGCCCTGTGCAGATCCACTTGCAAAGGGATGCTCAGCTGCCCCCAAGGGATGCACTAGGAGGTCACGGTGCTCCCTGCCAGGGAGGCAGGCATGGCACCTGTGGCTGCAGACGAGGAGAGGGGAGCTGCAGCCAGCAGAGGCCAGAGCAGGGTGGATGTTGGTGAATGTCCCCTAGCTGGCTTGTGAGCTTGTGGCCCCAGGTCCATGCCCTGGAGGTGACAGCCTCTTCTGGGAGCAGCCCAGTCATGCCCTAGCCTGGTGCTGCCCTCCCACTGCTGATCATTAACCACCCTTACAGGGTGGTGAGTTCAAGGACCCACTCAGCGACTGTTGTTCTCAGGTTAAGCAGAACTGGGGCCGTGCTGGAAGCAGCAGGACTTAGTCCTTCTGGTGACTGCTGCAATGGTCCTGCATCTCAGCACAGTCCTGTGCTTGGCAGTTGTCTCTGTGCCTGCTGTCCCTTCTTAGTCATCCTTCCCCAAAAGGAGGCCCACCAGGCTCTCTTGGCATTTCTGGGGTGGGTGAGGGCTGTGCCTGTCTGTGCTGGGGGGTCAGTGCCTGGTGTGCTTAGTGCTGGCAGAGGAAATGAGCCTGGAGACACCAGCCCAGGCCATCTGCAGAGCACTTCAAGGATGCTGCCAAGGATGCAGGGTCAGAGGCAGGTGCTTGGGCTCAGCTGATGCTGAGGGGTCCGTGGGATGGGTGCAGATAGGCACATTCAGGGCAGCATTGGGGTAGGGAGGATCCGGCCCAGTTCGTCCCATTGACCCCGCCATGTTTTGTGCATCACAGGTGATATCCCGACGCCTTTATGGACCTATCTGGAAGTCGACCTTCGGGCATTATAGGAACATCAACATTGGGAGCCCAGTGGTACTGGAGCAGCTGCTACGGCAGGAGGGCAAGTACCCCATGCGCAGCGACATGGCCCTGTGGAAGGAGCACCGGGACACCCGGCGCTTGCCCTACGGACCCTTCACTGAGTGAGTCCTGCCCTGACTGTGCTCTGTGGGGCAGCACACATCTCCTGTCCCTTCCTTAGGTGTAGGGCCCAGGTGGCAGCTTGCATTGCTCCCACCCCTGCAAGATGCGTGTCCCTACCAAGTCCAAGGGCAGGGCCATGGCGGGTGGAATGACCCCTGGGGTGGTTCCAGCCTGGGGTGGGGAGTATGCACACAGAGATTGCTGTCAGCCACTGCCCCCTGCCCATCCGTGCCCGCAGCGCTGAGCTTCGTCCCCATCCAGGGAAGGGGAGCGCTGGTACCGCCTGCGCCAGGTCCTCAACAAGCGGCTGCTGAAACCCTCGGAGGCACTGCTGTACGCGGATGCCATCGGGGAGGTGGTGTCAGACCTGATGGTGCGGCTGCGGGAGGAGCGGAGCCGCAGCCCCTCGGGGGTGCTGGTCGGGGATGTGGCCAACCTGCTCTACCGCTTTGCCCTGGAAGGTAGGGGGGTCCACCCCCTCACCCCTGCCCTGTCCCACTCTTCCCGTTCCCCCGGAGGTCTGGATGCTGTTTGTCCCCCACAGGGATCTCTTATATCCTCTTCGAGACCCGCATCGGGTGCCTCAAGCAGCAGGTCCCTGCCGAGACCCAGCACTTCATTGACTCCATCAACCTCATGTTCAAGAACTCCATCTTTGCCACTGTCCTGCCCCGATGGAGCCGCAAGGTGCTGCCCTTCTGGGACCGTTACCTGGACAGCTGGGACACCATCTTCGCCTTTGGTGAGCGGTGACAATGGGGGCCCAGTGTGGTGGCACTGGACTCCCTAAGGACCCTCAAAAGTGGGGCAGTCCCTGGCCACATGTCCTTTTGGCAGCCCTTATTCTATCAGCTCTGGTTCCCACTCTCTGTCCCTGCAGGCAAGAAACTGATTGACCGAAAGATGGAGGAGCTGGAGGGGCAGGTGGAGCGTGGCAAGGAGGTGTCCGGCTACCTGAGCTACCTGCTGGCCAGTGGCAGACTCAGCCTGGATGAGGTCTATGGCAGCGTGGCCGAGCTGCTGCTGGCCGGTGTGGACACGGTGAGAGCCAGGCAGCTGCTGTCAGGGGATCCCTGGTGAGCTCCATGCCCAGGGAACCCACGAGGCCATGCTCTGCCCAGCCCTTGCGAGCTCTAGCCTGGTCGCTGTGGGGCTGATGCCCCACAGGGACAAACCCTGAGGGATCAGTCAGTACTGACCCTGTCTCTGCTCTGCTTCATGCCCCGTTCCCTGCTTCTCTCTCCCCTGTGCTTGCTGCCCCTCACCCCTGACTTTTCTGCGCACCGGAGCAGGGGCTCTCGGGTGCCGTGCTGATGTTGTGCTTGGCACAAGGTTGCTCAGGTTCCAGCCCCAATTCCTTCACTCCCCCTGGTGCTCCGCTCCCCCAGACCTCCAACACGCTGTCCTGGGCCTTGTACCACCTGTCCCGGGACCCAGACATCCAGGAGACCCTGTACCAGGAGCTGAAAGCTGTTGTGCCTGCTGACCGGTTTCCTGCTGCTGAGGATATCCCCAAGTTGCCGATGCTTCGGGCCGTTATCAAGGAGACTCTGAGGTACATCCCAGCCTTGTCCCTGCCCTGAGGTCCTGGTCACCAGCCCCTTCTCCAGGGGGGATGCACCAGCCAGGCAGGATGCAAGGCTGGATTTCAGTCCCTCTGTACTGCAAATATCCACCTCCCCCACTGGGGAGCTTCTGAGCCTTGTCCTGCCTGCAGTTCTCTCCCTCTGGGATCTCCAGGTGAGTCCTGCTCCCCCACTAACTCTCCCCATATCCCAGAGTCTACCCTGTGGTGCCCACCAATGCCAGGGTCTTCTATGAGAAGGACATTGTCATCGGAGACTACCTCTTCCCCAAGAATGTGAGTGGGGGCCATGCCGTGGGGACCCCCACTGCGCTCAGTGGGGCCAGGTGGTGTCATTAAACCCCACTTCTTGCCCTGCAGACCCTCTTCGTCCTGGCGCACTACGCGATGTCCCACGATGAGACCTACTTCCCCGAGCCTGAGCGGTTCCTGCCCCAGCGCTGGCTCCGGGGACACGGCTCCCCTCACCACCCCTTCAGCTCCATCCCCTTCGGCTACGGGGTTCGTGCCTGTGTCGGACGCCGCATCGCTGAGCTGGAGATGCACCTGGCCCTTGCCAGGGTAAGTAGGGATCCTCCCACTCCGGGTGTCTTGCCATGAGCTGGGATGGGGCTCCCAGGGAGTCCCCAAGGCACTGCCAACCCTCTTCTCCCCACAGATGATCCAGGCATTTGAGGTGCGGCCAGACCCCCGTGGCGTGGAAGTGACATCTGTGTCCCGCATTGTCCTGGTGGCTGACAAGCCCATCAACCTGGAGTTCATTGCTCGCCCAGGAGCCCCCTGACTGCACGTCCACCCCCACCCTGGGTGCCAAATGGACATCCCCCTTACTGCCCCACAAGGAGGGAGAGGAAGGCAAACCCCTTCCCTGGCCAGCTTGGGCCAGGGGGCTCACAGCCCCACAGTGGGAAAGGTGGGGGGGATGAGAGATTGCCCCTAAATCACCCCTGGGGCACTAGTATCCCCCTGCCCGAAATCAGCAGGAGGTTTTGGGAACTGCTGTGCCTTTGACATACTGCAGAGGGGTTGTGTGTCCCCCATCCCGTGCCCAGCTGGGCTGCCTCGGGAACCTGGGAGCTCTTTTGGGGCTGGGGGAAAGCAGGGAGGGGGTCTCCTTCGGTGTCTCCTTCATCCCGTCCTTGTGTAGCCGCGTGTGGATCTGTGCCTGGAGCCAGCACATCTGGGTCCTCTCTGAACAGCTGACATTGGCCTCAGAAGCTTCTCTGCCTCAGTTTTCCCCTTGCTCCCAGGGGAGGGTTGAGTGCTGGTGGGGTTTGGGGTTTGCGCCTTTCCCAAGGGACAGAGCCAGCCCTGGTCCTGGGAAAGCACAGCAATAACACAGCACATTCCTCATGATGGGAGGAGGCCTGTCACCACCCAGCACTGGTATTGCGTCCCCTGGCAGAGCCAGCCAGCACAGGAGGGGTGTTTAGTTCCTGGGACTTTCCACTGTCAGCCATTATCGCACTGAGATGCTGATGCGGGGTCACGGGAATGGCAGGGCTCGCTGCAGGCAGAGCAGAAGGAGAAAGCAGAGCTCAAGCATCCCCTACCCCCAAGTCAGGACCATTGCAAGGCTCAGAGCTGGTAGCAGCCACAGGCAGGGGATGCATTACTGTTTGCCCAGGGTCCTCGAGGGCTGGGGCATGGGACATTTTTAACAGTGAACCCCTCACACTTTCCTCCTTCTTGAACTGAGGGAGGCAGCAGGCAGAAACCTTGCTGGTACTAAGGCTGCTGTCCTCAGAGTGTCCCCGAAGGGACCTGCACACCACCAAGATGATTTAGACTGCAGGCCCTGTGTCCCCATCCCCTCAGTTCTGCCCACATGGGCAGAGGTGCTACTCTGCCAGTGCCACACTTGCTGGCAAGCAGCCAGTACCCTTTCCCCAGCCTGGTTCTCTCCAGAGGAGTCATGCCCAGCTTTACTCCAGAAAGGCGAGAGGCAGTTCTTGGATCAGGCTGCTTTGTTACAGCAAGGCTGAATAAAATAACAAATAAATAAATATCCCCTGCCCACCCCGAAACGTGCACAGGGTCTCCATGCAAGTGCCCGTCCTGGTGCCAGCTCTGGCACAGACTGTGCCTCTGCCAGAGAGCTCCAGCCCCGTGTGACCCTACAATAAAAAAGCCTGTGTGTGCAGCTGAGCCTACGCTACCAGGCACCGGGCACAGACAGCGGGACTGTGGCCACTAGGAGGGAGACACAATAGAAACGCTCGGATCCAGCAGCAGGATGGCAGTGGGGTGGCCAGGTCCTCTGGGGCTACGTGGGTCTCTGTGCCCAGCTGCAGGCATGTCACAGCTCTTCCAGCACAGTGCCCACTGAGCATCGCTGTGTGCTCACTGGCAGGAGGCACCCCTGGGTCCCATTTTCAGTGTTTCTGCCTCTCCAAGACTGGCAGGATCTAGCCCTGGACTCAAGACGAGCCCTAGGACTGGGGTGAACAGGCATGTCCTCCCCACAGAGAGGCTTCAGGCCCAAGCCTCCTTCTCACAGGCCACGCAAGAGATCCCCGAGTCAGACAGGGCAGCGGCAGTTCCCTGGTGTCTTCAGAGTGAGGATCGATTGATGCCTGTGGGGTGAGAGAGAGTGCGAGACCATAACCCCAAATCAGCACTGGACTGGGCACCCTGTGACATGGCTCCCCCAACCCATCCCAGTGGACACTGGGGTCTTTCCTCCATTCCTTGCTTGTATGCAAGCCCTGGGGTAGGAGGGAGGGCAGCTTGGCTGGAGAGGGACATCTCAGTGGCCCCTACAGCTCCTGACACAGCCACCCCTGTGGGCACCAAGGATGGGATGAGCGAAGGCACATGATGGGGAAATGGGGGGAGGGGGACAAGGGGGATATCCCACGTGTGGCTAACGCAAGCCATTGTGCAGAGCAGCTGAGCACTGCTGGGGGAACTGGTGGGCACAGGCCTGTCCCAACCCTACCACCACCCCAAAAAGCATAATTACCTTTGGGAAGAAGTTGGGAACTGGAGCCCACTCCCCCCTCCTCATTTCACCCCTAAAGAGATGCCAGAGTGGGTGCCAGGACCATGCCCAACCATAGCCAGTGAGGATTCACCAGGCAGTGGGTGAGCAGAGCCAGCTGCAGGTGGCCAGGCAGCGTGGTTCCAGTGCCACCTGGGAGTGAGCCCTGTCTCTGGACAGGCAGTTTTGGGGCTGCTGCAAGGGGAGGGGGTGGGGGGCTCTGCCAGCTGGGGGTCAGCCACATTTTGCATATGGCTAGTGGTGGGCAGCATGCCTGGGGCGTGCAAATGGGGATCTGTCCCCTCTGTGTCCCTTGGGAATGGCACTGGAGGTGCTCAGGTCTCAGGGGGGAATTGAGGTGAGATCAAAAATAGGCTTTTGTCTTGGGGTGCATCACACCCCAAAACCCTCATCCAGCCCAAAGCCCAGGGACCTGCAGAACCTGCATTCCACACACTGCCTGAATGGGGCTCTGGCGGAGTGTCTCCATGGAAGGTGCCACCATCCTTCCTCACAGTCACCAGGGATCCTGTGTGATCCTTGTGTACCCCCAGGACAAGCAGCATCTGGGTCCTGCTGTCCCCACCTGGGCACCCAGCGCTTCCAGACCCCAGCCCCAGCCTCCTCCATGCCCCAGGACCACTTTGGAGGGGGCAGAGGCAGGTTGCCTGAGCAGGGAGGTGACAAGGTGCAGGTGACCCAGCAGCAGGAAGGGGACAGCCACACAGTAATGGTGGGGTGGTGCCTACCTGAAGTGGAAAGAAATGGAGGGTGCAAGTGCAGAAAGATGGAGCGTCGTGGGCTAAGAGTTAAGAGCATCGATACCTGCGGGAGTGAGCACAAGGGCCTGCAGGATGTCAGACAGGGAGATGATGCCCCGTGGGTACCGGTTCTCATCCACCAGAACCAGGCGATGGACCTGTGGGTGCAGGCAGAGCATCACAGGCAGGCTGGGCAGCTGGCAGCGGTGGCTGGCGCTGGCACAAGGCACTCCGGCCACTCACCTGCTCCTTGGCAATGCGATCAATTATGTCCTCCATAGGTTCATGGGGGTAGCAGGTGAGGACCCCCTCCAGGCAGATGCTGCGTTGCTGCAGTGCCTCCCTCACACTGATGTCCAGGTTGTTGTAGGTCTTCTGGGCTGCCAGGTGCTGTGGTAGATGTGACCCCATTCAGTGCCCCAAGGTGTCCTTGCACCCCGTTGTGCCAACACAGAAGGGACACTGAGCCCAGGAGATGCACAGAGCAGATGTGTGCTGGCACATGCGTGGCACTGCATGTGGGCTGGGTTTGCACGGGCACAGACAGGTATGAGTGCCCCACCAGTGCATGCAAGGGCCAAACTTGAACCCGGGCATGCAAACACCCAGGGTACTCACAATGACATCAAACCGGGAGTACAGGCCAACCACTTGCCCTGCAAAGAGAAACAGTGCAGGGTCTCTGGAAGGGGCCCTAGGGATGACCTGCCATGTTCCTCGTACAACCCAAGGGGCAGCCCAAGGGCCAGGAGAGGGGTTTTGGATAGGGAGGGTACTGGAGTTGCTAGCAGAGGGCTACGAGGACATCACTTTTTCCCTCCCCAGGTACCAGCATCATTGATGACAGGCAAGGCGGAGACACGGCGATCCACAAAAATCTCCAAGGCAGTGTAGATCGGGGCAGTCTCAGGCACAACGGCCAGATCACGGAAGGTGCCAATGCACAGTTCCTGCACTGTTTTCTTCAGGAAGCGTGGCTTGGGCATGGTAGAACCCTTCAGTGGGACAGGGCAGGGCTGGGCTGGCACCTACACACAGCTTGACACCCTTGTCTGTGTCCCTACACACCAGCCATGTGTGTGCACACGCAGCCCCGGCACTCACAAAGATGTGGAGAAACTTGAGGATGCGCTTGTGGGTCAGGATGTGCAGGACATTGCCTGAGACAGGCTCAATGACAGGCAGGCGGTGGATTTTGTGCTTGATCAGGGAGTAGACAGCATCGAAGAGGCTGTGGGTGATGGGGACATTGTTGGGGGGATAGGGCTGCATTTCAGGCGCACACACACCCCCACTCCAAGGGGTGTGCTCTCCCCCAGTGGACAGGCTCTCACCTATTGCTCGGAGAGATGTAGACCAGTGGCTTGAAGGAGCCCTGCAGGTACACCTCTGCCAAGGGAGAGAGCTATGAAAGGGGGTCCTCCAGCCCTCTGTTGCAGCCCCACAATGCCAGAGCCCACCTCCATCCCCTGTGTGACAACATCAGCCCAGCCACCCACATCACCCCATGATTTTTACCTCTCCAGGTCTCAATCTTGTGCTCCTCCAGCTCGTACATCTGAACCTGAAGGCAAGGAAATGCCCTGGTCATGGTGGTTCCATGGGGGACTGAGGGCACTCTGAGACACTGCCCCTTTCCCTGAGCATTCCACCCTATCACCCAAGCACAGGGATTACATTTTGGGGGCCAAGCAGGGGAGCAACCAGTGGATGCTGGTCTGGCCCAGAATCATCCCCTGGTCATTATCTAGTGATTAAGAAGGGACCAGGAGTTGTGGGGACAGCCGCTCCCTGCCCCATGCCTGTCCTGATCCCCCCAGCCCTACTCACCGCACTCACCAGAGGCGAGCGGTAGTAGCGGTGGAGGATGTTGATGAAATCGGTGATGGTGAGCATCCCTGTGGAGATACATGGGACCAGCAGTGCTGCCTGCACCCTCTCTGCCAGTCAGGGGAGGGGGCCAGGCAATGCTGCTGGCACTCACCCACAAAGCTCTGCGTCTTGCTGTCCCAGAGAGGGGCAGCACGCACCCCATTGGCCACCAGTGCCACAAAGGCTTTCTTGATCTGCTGGCAGAGTGCAGAGGGGTTCAGAGGGTCCCCGAGCCTGCTTTTCCACTGCCCATCCCCACTCATCCCCAGGTTATCACCTCCAGGGAGATGTCGAAGACGACGAGCTTGCAGCTGGTGGGGATGGCATCGTAACAGCAGTGGCTCCTCAAGAAGTGCATATAGACCTCAGCATCAGGGTTCTGAAACTCGGTCTCTGGGCCCAGCCCCAGTATCTCATTTCCCAGTGTGAAGGTGACAGGTCTCCTGTATTCTTCCTCCTCCTCTTCCTCCTCCCTGGGGCATAGAGCCTTCGGAAACCCTGCAGGCAAAGCCACCCCAGCCCCGGCCAGTGAGCTGAGCTGCTGGGTCTCAGCACCCTCCTGCCTGGGGAGAGCAGAGGATGCTCCAGACAGAGCCCCCCTGTTCCCCATTCCCCAAGGGCAGCACATAGCACTGCAGTTCTCCAGCCTGGGGCACACTCCAGCTGAGGAGAGGGATATGGGCAGGGTGGGCAGAGGATCAATGCATTTGTTGCATGAGTAAGGCAGTCCCCCCTCCTGCACACCTAGTCTCTTCCTGCTACCCACCTTCCTCCTCAGGGCACGCAGCAGCATCCAGCAGCGCCACCTGAGAGGGCACACAGTGAGGAGGGGTCAGCAGGAGTCAACCCCGTCTTTCCTCCATCCATAGATTCTGCCTGCACCCACCCAGCTGCTCTGGCCCACCCAAGCCAGGCAGAGAGGACTGTCCTTTCAGGGTGGGGATGTTGGCTGGGCTCAGTCCATAGCCCCCCTAGGCACCCCCTACCAGCCCAGGACCCCCAGAGCCTGCAGTCTCCATGGTGGCTCCAGTCCAGGACACCCAGCTTGTCCTCCTGCTCTGGGGAGACAGTGGGGGTCTCCAGAGCAGGACAAGGCATGGATGGTAGGACCTCCTGCCGTCTCTCTCTGCTGTTGGAGCCCAGCATGTCCCACAGCGGCTCTGC
Organism: Machaerirhynchus nigripectus; assembly: GCA_013397975.1. Lineage (NCBI taxonomy): Eukaryota > Metazoa > Chordata > Aves > Passeriformes > Dicruridae > Machaerirhynchus > Machaerirhynchus nigripectus. The sequence goes on from VZRQ01002291.1 coordinate 462,967, forward strand.
GCCCATCCTTTCCCCGTCCCAAGGTGTAAATCCCGGTCTTGCTTCTTCCCGTGCCGAGAGCCTCGCCAGCCCCACTGGCCCCTCCCGGGGACCAGGTCCATCCCAGGAAACCTACATTAACAAAGCTGCAGGAGACCACAGGGCTGGACTGTTGACCCCGTTCCCCCAGTCCCCAGGAGACCCTAACACAGCAGCATGTGCAGAGGGGCAGAGCAACCCCGGCCACAAACCTGCCTGACAGGGCCGAAGTTTACAGGCCACCCTAAAATAACGAAGGCACAGGGACAGGGACAACTCCCTAAGGTGCCTAGAGCCAACACCGAGAAGGAAGAGACCCTGCACCACTGTGCCCCGACCGTACCCAAGGGGCTTGGCACAGCTGGGACAAGGACGTCCTTGTGCCCCTGGCAGCATGGCCGTGGGAAGGGGCCCATCAGCCGCCCACATTCTCCCACCCTAGGGGTGGCCTGTCCCCAGGCGGGGGTCTGTCAGGCCGGGCCCCCCACCCAGCCTGACGGTACCTGGGACGCGGCGGGGCCGCGGAGCTGCTCCATGCTGACTATCTGCGGGGCAGCGCTGCTATTCTGGGCCCGCGGCTGGCGTGGCCCTGGCAGATAGAGTGTCAGCGAGCAATGCTAGCCATGCCCCCGCCGCCACCGCCGCGGGGGGGAGGGGGTGGAACACAGCCGACACCACCGAGCAGCGCCCGCAGCCACCCCGCAGCCCCGGGCTGAAGTAGGTGGTCGCGGCCCCGTGGACAGCGCTGGCCCTGGGGACCCGAGGGAGGGGGCGATGGAGGGACGACTGGGGGCAGAGAGCTGAGGGACACCCCGCTCCGTGCAGCCCCGTCCTCCAGGAGCGGTGCTCCTCGCCGTCGGGACGCGGTCCTGCCTCCCTCGGGTGGCGGGCACAGCGCACCCCTCTTCACGGGGATGCTGGAGAACAGCTGGGCCCAGCCACGGGCTGAGCAGACCCTTTGTCCTCGACGCAGCCTAGCCCTGCCTGTCCCTGGCCCGGGGTCCCGCTGCAGCTCACTGTCTGCAGCCACGCTAGTCCCACGGCAGGGCAGCCCGACCTGTGGGGTAACCTCCTTCCTTGCCGCGGGGCCACCCCTCCTCTTGCCCTCTGCCTGCTCCCGGCTCCATTTTCTGTTTCAGGGAGGCTGGCCCAGGACAGCTGCGGGCAAGCTACAGGGTTGGTGGCTACAGGACCAAAGGGACAGGGCTGCAGCTATCTGGCTGCAGGGGACAGATGGATACTGGCCCATGGCGGGGTACAAAGAGTTCCCTGGTGCTGCCTTACAGCAGGCAGGAAGAGGAGGGTCGGGGCCGGGGCCTCGGTGCTGGCTGACAGGATGGCCCAAATCCCGCAGTGGTGCAGGGGCCCGTGGGGCGAGGCCCTTACAGCTGTGCTGTACAGAGCAGCCTAGCTCCAGCCTGGCCCTCGTGGGTGCTGGCAGCAGGGAAGGGAGCAGGCATCTCCACTTTCGGAGGCTATTTTCAGGTGCTGGAGAGAAGCCGAGGAGAGATGAGATTGTCACCAAGGAGACCGGAGAAACAGGGCCCAGCACCGGGAAACGGTGGGCTGTGAGGAGAGGGGAGGGAAGGGCTTTCTACCAGACCCAGGGCCCACACATAAGGCTCAGCATCTGCTCTGGGCCCCAAGAACCTGCCCAAGCAACCAGCATCCACCTACCAGGCTGCCAGGGCAGAACCCTGAACAGGCAAGGGCCAGCTCTGGGCACCCAACCCTTCCTACCCCTCCTGTAAGGCTGGACTGCATTGTTCCCCTTGGTTAATGATGAACGGGATAGTCCCCAAGACATAAGGAAGACCCCAGACCAAAGCAGTTATGCTGGGAGCTGCTCCTCCGTGCAGGGGGGTATGTTTACCTGCCATAGGGCAGCAAGAATTACCCCCATAAGGACAGGGAAAAGCGGGGTGGTAGCACAAACCCTCCCTGTACCAGAACCCAGTGAAGCATGGGAAGAGGTGTGCTTCCCACCAGACACAAAGAGGTCAGGGAAAGGAAGGCAGATGAGAACCAGGAGAGCAGTTGAGTGTTTACTAGAAATCCTTGAGAAATAAGGGAAAATAGAGAGCAGACCCAGGAAAAGAGCACCAGCCTGCAGTCTGTGCACACATGCTGCAGGGCACACCAGAGAGCCAATGGCCTTGAGTAGGATGCCCCCCCCCCAGCAGCCCTACTGCCCCCACAACAAACTGGAGCCACACTGGTACCTGTGGTCTGTCTTGAGCTGCGATGTGCAAGCCTGAGGTCTCCCCCAGGGCCTGTTGCTGGGGGAGGGCAGGATGTTGGCACAGACATTCAGAAAGGATAAAACTGGGCAGTTTTCCTCCCTCCCAGGAGTGGGGTAGTGGCTGGGGACTTTTCTCCAGGGGCCAGGCTGCAGCAGGACAAGCGCAGACTCAGCTGCCAGCGACTCAGGACACAGATACAGGCAAGGGCTCAGCCTGTGCTGACTGGAGACAAGAAGGGCAGGCTCAGCCAGCTCCCACGCAGCAAAGAAACCACCATGTCAGGCTTTAAGAACAGTCTAGGAAAAAAGGCCAGATAACCCCCACTTCCTCTTGTTTTGCCACTTGTTTTAGAAACAGAAGTCACACAGGTCTCCTCTTTGCCCAGGAAAACATCCCTCTCTACAACCAGCCCCACAAGCAAGTGTGCAGTGCAAGGGGCTCCCACAGTCCTTGCTCTACAGAGCCAGCTCCTTTCTCTTCCTTTGAGGTAGGTTGATGTGTCCCCAGCGAGGGACAGTGGCTGCTTGGTCACATCACCAGGGCGGTGTCAGAGAGGCAGCCAGCAGGTCTCTGGTCAGCTTCACCAGTGCACTTGTTGAGAGGTAAGCTCTGAGTAGGGCTGGGCTCCAGGCACCTCGTGAGATCCTCACCAGCTGAAGAGAGGCATGTGCTGCAGAAAAAAGGAGACCCTGAGCTCCTTAGGGACAGTGAGAAAGGACCAAAAGGACCATGGTGCAATAATCATTTGCTGTATCACGACACATGGACTCAGAGACAGGGCTGCCAGGCTCACCAACTCCATCTCCCATCCCAGACAGCACCACTCACCCGAACAGGTATCGCAACACCAGTGTGACTTCAGGGTCACAGCTTAGTCTCCCTGTCTGTGTGTAAACCCAACTCCACCCTGGCCTCAGCACAGGAACAGAGATGTCCTCTCCCCTTAGCACGAGAGACCAGGGGTGTGCCTCCCCTTCACTTTGGCTCACCCAGACAAACTCCAGTCCTCCACCTCTGCAGGAAGCTGTCAGCAGCCCAGCTTTGCTCAGGGAAGCTGGGAGAGCGTAACAGACCTGGAGGCCTCACTGTTTCCCCAGCCAATGCTGCAGCTGAGAGCCTCTGCTCACTATTAACCACATCAGTGCCCACGGAAGTGATACAGGTTCCAGTGGGGGGAATATCTTGTCAGCATGTTCTGACCATGACAGCTCCAAACATCACCTGACCTGGCTGTTGAGAGCTTTGTTCCCATCCAAGCTGGGTGTACAATGCCAAGGAGACGTGCCCAGTTGCACAGACATCATGCCAGCCCCATCTGTTGGCTCTCCAGAGAGCAGCGGCTTCAGAGCCTGCAAACCAACCTGCTCCTGTCCCCTTAAATAAAGCTGTGTTTCGGGCCACCAGTTCCCTACCAAGACACCAGTTCTAAAGCCACACTATGAACACCATGAACGTCACGGCCAGTGCAAACTCACCCCAGTCTGCCCAGTTCCAGTTTGCTGAGGCTGTTCGATTGAATGCTACTCTTCTGGAGGAAGAACGATTTTGGCACTGACCACTGTGGGAGGAGAGAAAGACAATAAAATGGCTATTTAAGTCGTGGCAAAAATCCCTCAAGCCTGCTGTGCTTTGCCATAGGCTGCCCTAGAGAGCTTCAGCTAGAGCTGCCTCACTGCTGCGCGTTGTCACTGCCACCACACTGTTCCCAGAATAGCAAACAGAGCAATCTTTGCTCTCTGCCTAATGAATCCCTCTGCTCAAAGTGGGAGTAGAGCATCTCGAGGTCAAAACAGTGGGTTTCTTTCAGAGGATCATTCTGTTTTAAGGCATGGGAGCGACAGACAGATGACTCCCTTGTAGAGGGGAACAACAGGCAGGACAGGTGCCAAATATGTAGGGCTGTGCCCAGTGCACCCAAGGATATTCAGATGTAAAATAGTTGCAGATCTGATATACTGTTCATGACTTCATGTTTGTGGGAAATAGGGCAGCATGGGTTATTCCAGACTCCCGGAGGCCTTGGCAAAGAGGGAAGAAGGCAAACAGGTAAGACAGGAGCCGGAGGAAGCTGAACAAGCCGGCTCTCTACCCAGCTCTGTGCAGGTAAACAACCATCTCTGCCTACCTCACCCACAGTTATACGCACCATCTGGGCCAAATCCGTTCCTGCCCCAGTGTGGTACCCTTTGACACACCAGTTCTTCAGTAGCTCCAGACCTGGGAAGTGACAGAAAACAAGAACTGAGAACAAACAGCCAGGTTTACAGAGAGTTAAGCCTTCCCAGCTCAGGGCATGCAAATATGCTGCACTGACCACACAGAACATGCTATGCAATAACTACTTGAACATGTGCTTGAGTGCCAGCAAACACGGGGTAAACCAAGGGCATTCACCCTTTGTACGAGCAAACATCAGTGCGTGGGCTGCTGCAGTGCTTGCCTCCCTCCCAGGGAGCCAAGACATTCCTTGCAGCAGGCTCAGTGAAACAGGGAAACTGGGACAACACAGGATTTGCCGAATTAGACCAGATTGGCTGTCCCCCTGAGCCCAGTGCCTGCCAACAGCAGCACCTGATTTGGGCTGCACAGGTGAAAGTTCCCACAGTGTAAATGTAGAGCAGCTTTGCTGTCATCAACCCCTTTCCCAGAGGACGTCAGCTCAGGCAACCTTCTCCTTGCACAGCACTCATCAGCTGCAGCATCCCAGTGCATCATCTCCTGCCTCCTCATCCAGAGCTTGACATGGGCTGAGACTTCATCCCTGACAGAGGGCAAGACTGGCACAGGCCGAGCTCATCGCTGGTGTGACTGGAAGGGACCATTCCTCTCACCACAGGTAAGTCATGGTGCTCCAGAGCACAGCAAGGTCATCTTGAAGCAGAGCCATGTGTTCAACTGATCTGAACAAGCTCCACTTCCTCCAGGGCTTCCTGCTAGCTGTCCCCACTACAGCCAAGCACCCTGCTCTTGGCCAACCCAGAAATATTGAGAAATCCAGGACTACTCCCTTCCTGTTTTCTTAAATAAGAGCCTTAGGGTCATAGCAGAAGGCTAGGATGGCTTGAGAATTAAGAACCAGCAGAGCAATGGCTAGAAACTTGATGCTGTCCAGCTGGGATTATTGTGGTTTCCTGTAAGAAACCAGGAGAAATCCTTGCTGTCCAAAGCCTGCTCCTTGGCAACATTTCTGCAAGCCCCAGAACCTTGTATAAAAACCCCCACATGTTGGGAGCTGAGGGAAGCAGGGTGGCTCAGATGGCTTGTCCTGGGTCTGTGCACCAGCCTGGGCTTTGCGTCTTGCTGGCTAGGGAAAGAGGAGTGCTGCATGGAACACAGGGGAACAGGAAAGGGACAGGGGGAAGGCAGGTTCTGCTCAGAACTAAAGAGCAAGGATAGGATAGAGCAAATCTGCTTGCTTGACTTCTTTGGGAAAGCTGGGGCACTGAACCAGGACCCTTGCCTGAGCAGCAAATTCAGGGCAGCACTTCAGTGAGAACGATGACAGAATCTTTCTTCCAGTTGATGGGAGATCATCCAGCAAAGATATTAGCAAGGCAAAGGATGACACATGCTGACAGCACAGCCAGAGAAGGCGATGATGTTACCATCCCTCTGTGAAAGATTGTTACTGACCCCTTTGATATTTGCTTTAACACCAGTGAAAAGTGACAAAAGCATTTTTCTTCTTTTTCTCTTTGATAGCCAGGTGAGAAGCACACATACAGTCACTGTAGTGGAGGGCCAGCTCCTCCAGAAGCCTCTCCATCTAGATCAGATACTGGATGGAAAGCCTTGAGCCACAGTCTCTTTTTATTTTCTCTAACTCTTCATGCTAGACCTCATTCTCTCTCCCGAACAGCTTCTACTGCTGCCCTGATAGAGACAACCTGGGTGAGAAGGGATTGGTCCAGTCCAGCTATGCCTCATTAAAGGATAATTTTTTTATTAAAATACAGAATTATGTCCTGAAAGGATGGAAATGTTAGCTAGATTTATAGTGTTTAGGGAAAATTTCCATCTGTACACTGACTGTTTTTCATCAATTAGAAAGCTGCAGGAGACCATGGAATAGGCCCAATTTTTCCTTCACCTGTCAGGAGCAAAGCCCAGCAACTCCACCCGTTTCTCTCTCAAAAGAGAGCAGAGAAACACAGTAAGAAGCCAGACCTACAGGTTGAAGACAAAATCCCAGTCTTCTTCATGCCCAGGGCACCTAGAAGTGCTGGTGCTGTGAACCAGAACAGTCGTCACCTCTCATGAAGTCAGAATAAGCTTTTTGTGATACTTGAAGCAGTCTGGGAAGGTAACACATTTCCTAGGGGTTAGTATGCAGGCAGGCAGCTCCCCCTCAACATGCATAGCTCAGAAGTCTCCCACGACTGCTGGCAGGCAGCCTGCCTGAGTCAGGTGGCTGTGCCAGGCTTTAGGAGGGGCAGTTACCTTTGTGTCTATTCAAGTAGTATTTGAGCTCCCACTGGGTCACCAGGATGTTAAAGTAACGAGGCTGCTCGAAGAAGTGCAGGTACCGCATGGAGATGTGGCTGGGGAACACCCGCTCGAACTGCCCGCGCCGGGAATACTCATCCTCTGTCTCCACCAGGATGCGAACGTCATCGGGAGTCAGGATGTCCAAGACAGAAGAATAAAAATCCTGCAGACAAGACCAACCCAAGGTCAGGGAGAAGCATCGCTCAAGCAGAGGTCTCCATGTGTCTGAGATCCTTGGGACACAGGCCACATGGAAACTGAAGGAATCTAGGTTCAATGGTGACACCAACACTGCACAGAACTAAAGAGAACCCCAATTCTGCAGCCCAGCCTCTCTTAAACACACTGCCAGAAGGCACACGAGGCCAGCGGCCCTACTAACCTGCACGGGGTCAGCTGGCAAAGGCTGTAAGAGCTGCACAGATACATAAAGAGGAATAGGCAGCGCTCAGACTCTGGGGACTAGTAGGTAATGTGCCCCTTTAGCACACACGTATTTTAATGTACAGGTGAGTCAGTGAGACAGTGGCTTAAGCAAACCAAATTTATTTCTGACCAACTGTCTTGTAACCCACTGGAGCCCAAGTGTGCCCCATCACCTGGCAGACCCCAGAGAAGAGCACAATCTGAGGAGGGACAAGGAATAGACATGTGGGACTGGTTGGGACATGGGCTTGGCATGATGGTGGTTATTTCATACCTGGTCAGGTATCTTCTGCATCAAGTAATAGGCCTTCTTCATCTTCTCTGCTCTGAAATGCTCAGATACTGGCTTGGACTTCTCCTTCAAAGCATTGCCCAGACTGAGGACACACGAAAGGCAATAGAGCGTTTAAGTGGAGAAGACAAAGTCGTGTAATGGCAGAGCTGCTCCCAGCAACTGCTGGGAGTAATGACACCCACATGAAAATGCCATGGAGGAGAGAACACTTTCTCCAAGGATTTCACTAGTTCCGAGATCAGTGATGCATCCATGGCCTTGTGCATCAGCACAGAATCCAGGAAGGATGTGGGCAGGGAAACTGGGAGGACTCTGCCAGCTCCTCATTAAGGCATTTCAGTGTTCCTTCACCCAAAAGGTGAGCCATCACCTCACACTCACATATGATGCAAGAGGGTCAAAGACACACCATGACGTGATTCACAGCACATGAAGCCTGGTGGGATCTCATGTTTACATCCCACTTGGAACACAGCTTCCTAACTGCAAACACAGGGATGGGGGTACAAGTACTCAGTACTGGTACTGTACAAGGAAGAGAACTCTTAGATCAAAAATTTCCTCTGGCAATATCCAAGTACTCTCAGGACTCAAATTCAGACACATGCCATGGGAAGTCCTGGCCTTTTGTACTATCTGAGCAGCAACCATCTGTTCTAAGCACCAACGGAACCATTGGGGGACACCAGAATCTGGGAGATGCTTGTTTAAAACCTTTTAACGCATCTACAAACATAGCTTTTTTGTTCTGCTGCTGCAAAATTTATTAGTTGTGTGCAGATACAAACAGGGAGAGCGAACCTTGAGGCTGTGCTGCTTGGGGAACATACAGATCTGGAATTCTACCCACATGTGGAAAACCCCTTCATATGCTTCCCAGGGCAGGAGATACAGTTGAATAAGCTTGCCCCTGGGTGCAAGAAATCTGGTCATGCATCATCTGAACCATGTTAAGGATCCACTTAATCCCCTGCAGGTCCCTCTAAGGACACCTGCCCTTCAGCACTTCCACTGGAACTGGCAAACCAGCATTTGATCAAAGCACCGCAGACGAGCTGGTGAGAGCTCCCCATCTGGAACAGGCCCATGTTCCAAGCTTCTTCACTGAAGGCACAGGGCACTCAGAGGGCAAGAGTCCCATCTTCTGGCATGCCCACACATCACTGCATGCTGGTGCTTAACCCAGCAAGCTGATCCTTCAGTGATATATGGCCAGCAGCTACTCTGCTGCAGGGAACAGACTGGTTTCCTTCCAGCCTTCAGGTTTGAAACCAGGATAAGCCCTAGCTGTGGTGAAACACAGACGGATTAGGGGCCTGGCTGGACACAAACCCAGGAAATAGCATTCTGCACAAACCAGTCATGTTAGCTGCAAAGTAACACTGTGCACAACTCCACCCATAGGCTGGCAGCATGTGACACCTGCAGTCCTGCCTAAAAAACTGATCACTCCAGCATTTGCAAAATAACAGGTGCTCCTCTTGCTCCAGGCAGCAGCATGTCAGTTCTGGTAAGTCAGAGGGTAAGTGGATCCAACCCCAACAGAGCCAGCCAGTCCTCCAAGCAAACAGAGGCAGTGAGATTTAGCATCATATTAGTTCTGGCACGGGAAGGACGAGAGAGCACGATGAGAGAGCAAGCACTAATTACACTGGCCTCACTTCCAACTACGGACCTGCAGAGAGGGCATAAATCCTTCTGCCAGAGGAACCAGACACTCAGGCAATGAGGCAAGTTATTTGGACCCATAGCTGAAGCACCAGAAAGCGCGGGCTCTCAACAGCTAGAAGCCAGCATTTGCTGGGCTCCAAGCAGCCCCCCAGATGAAATCACTCAAGAAAAAAGCTTGCTTCTCTGACAGAGAATAAGGCTGACCTGCAGGTAGAGCCACTTCTTGTCTGTGTCCTTGAGCCCACACTGTCCATGCTGGGCAGAACAAAGCCAGCAAGGTTGAGGAGGTCCCGAATCATCTGGCCCTTGATGCTCACATCCAGTGGGGAGTTGGAGTGGAGGCTGCAGAGAAGAAGCATCACAGCAGCCTGAGTGCTAGAATAGAGGTGTTGAGCCCCATGGTCCCGAGTTCAGTCTCTGGGTTATTACTGAGGGGGATACAAACACCAGCCTGTACCTTGCCTCATCAAACCAGCCGTAAGACACTGAGAGAAAAATCCTGACAACAGCTCTTTGAAGGGAGGGCTTCCTATCAGAAATAGTTAATTTTTCCATCTGTTCCCAAGTTTGCTAGAAATAGGCAAGTCCATTCCCACAGCCCCATGTTGGACCACGGCTCTGTGTACAGCCCATGCCCACCCACTCCCGCAGACAGGAGGGGCCATGCTCGGTTACACTGCAGCTCCCGGCCCTGCCTGCACAGCCGGCACCACGCGGCCGGGTGCCGTCAGGAAGCAAAGAACGGTGCACAAGGCAGTGGAACTGCTGATTGCTTCTGCCCACGCACAGAAATCTCTGCCATCGCCCGTTCTGTACAAGACACATCCCTCCTTGGCCTTCCTTTTTTAACATACTCTTCCCTGGCTCTAGCTGGAGCATGCCCAGCAAAGCTTTCTGAACTGCAGATGAATGTTGCTTTCACAGACAGGGAGGGCTTTGATTCCTGCAATCTGGAGAGGGAGGCTTCAAAGCCCATGGTCTTTCAGCACACGCTACAGGGGACATCACAAGCCAAACTCACTTTTTAGTAAAAGAAAGGCCATTATCCACTCTGCTGTAGCTCAGAATATGCTTTACCTTGGGGAAATGTTGACTTCTAAGATCCAGGGCTTGAGGTTTTCATCCAGCATGATATCAAACCCAAACAGCTCATGGCAACAATACGGCCGGCGCACATACATCTTCACCAGGCTGTTCACGTAGGGCTCAGAACTGCAAGCCAAGAAAAAAATGCTTGTTTCCAGCAGTCAGGCAGCAGAGCTCTGGCTGTTCACAGCACGTGCTGACAGTTCTGGAAGCATAATGCAGCCACATGCTGCGGGAGTGGGTGGGCTGAGGGACCAACACGAGCCTGTGAGTTGCTGCTGCTTCACCACGTATGGATCCAGCACTGCATCCTAAGCATCCCTGCTCCGTCAGGTAGCATCCACCTCTAAATACAGGATTCATCCTGCACCAGGGACCATTCTCTCAGGCTCCCAGGCAAAGCAGGGGAGCGGGTGGGAAGCTGGGCAATTTTGGGTACACCGCACCTTCCCAGCCTTCAGGCAGGTCAGGGAAGTGTAAGGTCTATTTACCCACTGCAGCTACTGCAGCAGGAGCATAAGTAACAGGATGAAAGGAAGGATCCACAGAGAAATACCCAAGCCAACCATTTCAATTAAGAGCAAAGGGACCAGGCTGAGAAGGTACTGGACAGTCAAAGGGGACGGGTGCACCTCACAGACACACAGAGCAAGGGGTGCCAAGACTCACGCAATGATGGTTTTGATAACGATGTCCTTAATCTTATCCCAGATAGCCTCACTGTTAACTCCCTTCTGGGCCAGGTAATTCCAGAGAGCTTTGAGTGCCCTGGGAGAGAGAAAGGAAAGAAGGTAGCTCTGTAGCCCCTTGCTGGTGGTGGCAAAAGCAACAGAGGGGAACCCTGACATCACTGTTCCCTGGCATGGCAATCCTGCTGACATCCTCAAACCTCTCAGTTCCTGGTTGCTGCTCTCCCCAGCCTGGCCCCTGGTCTTGAAGGCCCAAGCTACTAGGAACATGAATCTGTCGTAGACTTCTCTCAGCACAGTCCCAAATTAGCACATGAGCAAGGTAAGTCAGGCCCAGATCTTCTCTTCCCTCCCCCTCCATGTCCTCAGCAAACCTCCCCTTCCTGCAGGCCTTCCCCCACAGCACTGCAAAGCAGCTCAGCAGGAATCCAACAAGACCCCAAAAATGTTTTAGCTAAAGCCACTTCACTGAGGCTTCAGGGATGGAAAAAATTTCTGGAACATGTGGGTAACAAGATGGTATGGGCGAGCATCTATGCTTTTACAGGAGTTTCCCACACCACACTGAGTTCTGCAAGCTACCCTGACACTGAGCCAAGGATGCTCAGATATTTCTCAAGTGAGACCATGTGGCTAATGGCCAGGAATCCAAAGGTCACGCTTCCTGCATACAAGATGGAGTGGATTACAGCCACACTTATCTTTAACATAGGAGCAGCCAGCTTTGACTTGCATGCAAGCATGGAAAACCCACACAATCCCACCCCCATGCAATTGCAACTGCTGAGAGGCAGCAGACCCTGCTAAAATCCCAGTGGAGGGAGAGACCACTGTGTAGCAAGTCCAGGTCTAAGCAATGTGAGCACAGCAAAACACCTTCTGCAACTCCCTTTGAAGTGCAGTAGCCCTGCCCAGGCTGAGAATTGAGAACTCTATCCTGCACTATTTTTAAAATGGTTCAAACACCACCATGGAAGCAGAGACAAGTTCCCGGGGCTTGCATCCATTCACCCATGGGACAGCAAGGAACGGGAACTCCTGTCAGATTGCAGCCCTCCTCCCAAAGGCCTAGAAATGGCACCACTGCTCCCATTCCCACCAAGTAGCGCATAAATTAACAGTTCTGAACCAGGGCTGTCATCCCCTTCTCTGCCTCCACTGTGAAGTCAAGAGTGAGATGGGCAGAAGCTCCCATCTAGCCAATTTAAGCATCACACATTCAATTTCTAACAAAAACCAATCAGATTCTGCTTTAACTGCATCCCATTGCCCCCACAGTAGGGGAAGGGGATGAAAGAGCAGAAATGAGTGCAGCGCTGGAAGCAGGGAACGGCACAGACAAAGGCAGGATGAACAGCAACTACAGGTCAAGCAGCAGTGGACAGGATGAGTCACAAGCCAGACAGACCATCCAGATTCCACTGACACCAACTCATGCTAAAATCACTCTGCTCTTCCAGTTTCCCAAGTGGGATCAGATGATACAGAAAGCAAGTCCAAGTTTTGGGTAAGAATACTGAAAAAAGTCTGACTTAACAAGAAATAGAGCTACCTTGTACCCTAAAAGCAGGACCTACCATTTGTGTCCCTGACAAGCAGTCTCATCCAAGTTGGACTTGTACTCTGTGTTCTTCTTGTTCACACTATAGTTGGTCAAGTGCATGAACTTGTTGCTGAGGCTGTCCATTGAGGAGGAGTACCTGGAGGAGGCAAGAGGAGCACAAGCAGTCCGAGACTGAAGTGGCTGTCCCCAGGTCCACGAGGCAGGCACAGACTCTGTTCTCATCTCAGACCACTCTCAGCCATTCACCAGCCCTGCTGCCTGGAGCTCTCTGTCCCCACAGGCTCAGAGCTAATGGAACAAAACATGGGACAGAACAGGCTGCCTTGGGACAGTGGAATGCAATCCCACCCTCACAGCATGTCCTCAAGAAATAAAAGTCAGAGCATCTGAACATGTGGGTAACAAGATGGTATGGGGGAAGTGAGCAGAAGCACTGATGGAACTGCAGCAGCCTGAGGCAATACAATGAAAACTGGAAGAAACAGCTCAGTTTCTGGTGTGCCAGCTTTTATGCAGAATGAAGCACAGACAGCATATTACAAGAACTGCTTCACACTGAGCTGATCTTTCATTGGTAAGGTTGGATGTAGGCAGCATCCTCTCACATTCCCTTTCAACAGTCACCTGCAGCGACCCCGTGTGTTTTCACACTGCTTCTTAAGCAAGCAAGATAGAGCTTTAAGCATCACCCTTATAGGGGATGACTCCCTCCTGCCCTGGCCAAGGCAGGCATCACAGCCACAGATGCCTCAACACCAAGGCAGCCCCCAGCACTGCTCTCCTGCACAACCTACTTGCAGCTGGCAAAGCGAACCAATCCATCCTTGAACAGGTAGACCCTGAGGGGATCATAGCAAGTGACGTAAACATAGAGCCTCAGGTCGAACTTCTTCCCGCCAATCAGGTAGGGCTTGTGCAGATATCTGCAGAGGGAAGTAAGCACATACGGGTTATGATTTTCATATGCAGGAACATCTCAACCCCCAACTCAGAAGGTCTGGCAAAACAAGGGATCAATGCAGAAGCCTTTTTGAACAGCATTTCCATGTTAATCACATCACAGACAAAATGAGAGAAGGAGCAGCTCTCCCATTCACGAGGAGCTCCTGCAGCACATAAGCAATGTTTCCTTCTGCTCCATTTTGAAGAGATTTTCCTCAGTTCTAAGGCACAGTAGCTTTTCCACACCCACAATGGTGATCACAATATTCAAGAACATCTAAGACATGCTGTACACCACAGATGGTTTTGTACAGTGAGCAGAAACAGTTGGATATTTTAATCCAAACCCTTTGATTATTCATCCCAGAAGTTCATTATTTCCCATAGGGAAGTTTACCTATTTGCACAGAAAGTGGACAGGGAGAACAAACAAGCAAACACAGCAGTTCCTTGTCTGCCAAACACTGCAGTTTTCCTGCCCTCACAAGAATCTTCCCAGAAAGCAACCTCAAACCAAGATGAACTATTCCACTTTTCTGCAGAAGGGGAAAGAGACTGAGAACTCTGTTATTTCAAGAAAATCCTTTAACTAACATCTACACGCACTGAGGCTCTTACTAAACCATTCTAACTTGGATAAGAACAAATCTTTGACAACTGCCACCTCTTCTCTGGGACTTCTCTTTCCCCTGTGCTTGTGTGAACTGGGTAAGGTTTGTTTGTCTCCAAACATGTCAAACCCCAGAGTACAGAGCAGTGGGAGCTGGATCACAGCAGAGTTGAAGCCGTGCACTTGCCAGACATAAGCTCCGAAAAGCTCATGAAACCGATTTGTGTCTGAGACCTTAAATATATATGCAGAGACAGCAGCAATCCAGTAAGCCCAGCTGCAGCTGACAGAGCCGAACTTCCAGCAGCAGGACACCCCAACAGTCTCCAGAGAAGTCTCCAGATGCAAATCAGGTACTTCTGCTTTGCCACAGAGTGGCAGGGGCCCAGAATTGGCCAGAGATACAAGACACTAAGAGGTCCCAGGCTATGTGTCAACCTTGGTTTTATATTCACTCACCTCTGTACTAGCAGTGGTCTCCTTTTGGGGAGCTGGCTCCATTTGTGGATGACCTGGATACCAATGCCTCTTGCTGATGCTGGCTGCAAAACACAAACAAGAAAGGATCAGACTGTCGCCCTGAGGCTACAAAAGGACAGAGGACTGAGCTCTGCTTTACACTTACTGGTTTCACAATCCATTTCTGTCGGCTAGCTCCCTCCTCCCACGCTTTCCTGAGTAATTTGATGTCCTGGGGCAGGATGAAGGATTGAGGGAAGAAATTAAACTCCTTTTTCCCACAGCGAGCCTGCATCTTCAACAGGTTGCGCCACAGACGGTCCTTCCTTCCAATTTGAAATGAACCGGGGAAGTGGTTTAGCTGGAAAGGAACACAGATGCTATGAGATCTCTCTGCTTCCCCAACTCCTTGCCCACCCCTTCCTGCTCCCTGGGCAGAGGATACATCCTTTCTGAATACAGTGCAGGGTGACACTCTTTGGTCCCCTCTCAAGATTGCACTCAAACTGATTCCACCTACTCCTGAAGTTTGCAGGGACAAACTGCATAGTTTAGAGCATCACAGCTCTCCAGAACAGGCAGGCACTTGTGACAGATACCACACCTTTGGTCCCTTGCAGGTTCCTCAAGCCATGAACCACACCTGACTGTTCTGTGATCCGAGTAAGGTACATGCCCTTCACTGCACTGGCAGGGAGGGCACTGTCCCTACCCCTCAGTTCTGCCAGAAGAAGGACTGCTTTAAGCAGCAATGACTGAACTTAAAGAGGCTCACAAATAAACACAATTTGGCTACAGCCTCAATCTGTTCAAGAGCCACCCTCACTGCAGAGATGCTCATCCAACTCTGCCTGTCTCTTGGACTCCTCTCCCAGTTCTGGAAGGGATACTGCAGGGACAGCCTGCACAGCAAACACCTGGCCCTGAGGAGAGGGGCACCCAAACTGCTTCCAACACACTTTCCATGCACATGAAGGAGGTCAGCCCAAAACATGACCTACCTTTTGGTGCTCCTTAATGGCTTTGAAGCCGGGGGATTTCATGTGGTGGCCCCAGCAACCCAGCCAGTCATTGCTTTCTGCAGGAAAAACAGGAAAGTCCATGACTGAGTACCCTGCCACCCGTAACGCCCTCTCAACCCACAGCACCCCGTCTCCTTGGGCTGGCAGAAGCTTGCCAAGGATGCTGCACAGCTGTACCACAAAGCACTCATACTCGCTACTGCAAAGCTGCCAAAGCAAGGGCTGTGAGTGGCATCTATTTAACCAAGTGGGTGATACCCTTGCAAATATGACTGTTCAAGGACCTGAAGAGGCACAAGGTCAAAGGAATGCCTTTAATTCCCCAGCATCCTGACTTCTCTGCTTTACAGCTGGCAAATGAAGCAGTTGGCTAATGAATGCTGCACTGCAGAGGGACATGTAGGATGTCTTAGGACTTCCTCTGCCCTCCATGTCTCATTACAGCCCCAAAACAGTCTGTGCAGAGGTCTACTGATACATGCAGGAGCCCCATAAATACTTCCAGGAGATCGCGTTCCAGAGTATGGATCATAGCTGCAAATGCTCAGCACTTCTCCTACACATCTCTTCAGTGACAAGATTCCCAACCCTAAGAACTTTGGCTATGGTCAAAGAAGATGGTTTCCTCCTCAGTACATGGGGACAGGGAGCAGCAGTGCTGGGCCTGGCAGAGCAAAACTGCTTCACATCTGCCTCAGCTCCTGACAGACCAGGAGCAAGTCCTTGTGGACTATGCCAGGGACAAGCCAAGAGGGAGATCAGGCCCTGACCTTGGATACTGCAGGTCAGACAGGCAAAAATGTGAACCCAGCATCCTGCGGCGCCAAACCCGTGTTGCTTCTGCTTTGTTATTCACAGGCACTCTGCCTTCTTGTGCCCATGGACTGGAGGCAAGGAAGGACACAATGTTGCCTCCCACAACTTACTTTTGCTAACTCTGAAGTGGGACCTGCCAATGGTTTGCTTCACTATGTTAGGCGTGACTCTGCACATTTTCCATCGCAGCAGCTTCCTCTGCTCCCAAGGCAGCTTTTCCACTAGGAAGGCAAAAAGTTAAAGACTGAAGGAAAACAAACACAATACTTGATTTCCTACTGCTGCAAAATTCTTATGGTTTGCTGCACAAGCACTAGGCCTGTAGGCGAGGGTGTGTAGCCCCCGTTGCAGAACCATCAGGAGCAGAAGACTCCACAGCTGGGGGAGATCCAGGACACTGGAACATTTAGTGGCAGCCTGAGTCATGCTCCAGACAATGGAAGCAGCACAGTTTACTCCAGTCATTTGGATCTCACAGCAATGCAGGGTCTCATCAGGGGAAGGGTTAAGGGCAGCCACTGCCAGCCAGCTCCAGGCTGTGTGCTGGCACCACTTGCCCCCTAATAATGGGCTGGCCACTCTCGCCCTATGCGATAACAGACCCCGGCTCACCTGTCTCATCCCGAGTACTGAAGTAGATAGTTGGAGGCACATTAGGGAATAAACTGCAGACAAGAGCTGGTTTGAGCACTTTGTCTTGAGCCTCAGCAGGCTCAGCCAGGCACTCGATGCAATTCCTAGAAAAGATGAAGCAGTTGTAGCTGGCTAAAAGTGAAGGGTAACAAATGAAGGGGAAGGCCGGAAGGAGCCTTAATCTGGGTATCAGGAATTTGCACCATTGTTGCAATGTGGTGCAAGCAATGGGCACTAATGTCAGTAACTCAGTCTGCGGCAGTGAGGGGGTGAGTCTGCAATGAATGCACATGCCAGGTAACCACTCTGGGGTTTGTGATTTGCTGGGATAACAAGTGGAGTTTTTTACATAACAAACCCTATAATCTTGTCTGAGGGAACAAGGGGTGGGGATCGTAATACATATGATTTAACTGCAGTCCTCGTGGTTTTGACACGTTGCAGGGAAGAGGGATGGAGTTTTACCCATTGTATGTACACCTTACCACAGCAAGCCCCAATACCTGGAAGGAGGGGTAGAATTTGTAATGTTTCTATGAAGGTTGATGAAGTGAAAAGCAGAGTTTGCAATGAACGTACATTCAAATATATGCCACCGCAGCCAGTGGAAGGAGCCACACCAGACCAATCCACTAACGAACGAAGAACAGCAAAAGAAAAGGAACTACAACACACTATCCCCAATCTCGCAAGACACCCCTTGCCTCACTGAAAGGACTGAGTGTAGCCTGTGGCAAAAGGATTGCAGACCAAGATAGGGGAAGAAGGGGTGTTTTCTCGAAGTCCTTGGTTGGTTCTTTTTCTTTCAGTACCAAAATCAATAATTAAAAGTTTGTTAATTGGCAAAGGATTATATTGGTTAACATTCTCTGGCACAAAATCAGTTTTGCCCACAACAATCTGAAGGCAGGAGACAGCTGCAAAGGTTTCGAGGCCAGGCCCGCACACAGCCTGCACAAAGAAGTGGTCAACATCCCTCCCTCCTTGCTGCAAGAGGCCTTTGGCCCAAGCACTGCTTCCCCCAGAGGCCAACCAGACGCATCCTGCCAGACATAGCTGCTGGGCCAGTTTACATCACCTCTGCAGGACTTTCACAAACACATGTGCACACCCAGAGCCCTGCAGCACCCCAAGGCTCAATACTTGCTCACAAAAAGCCTTGCTTGCCTCTCAGATTAGTGATGACATGATGAGAAGCAGCAAGTCGTCAGGCAGACAGCAAAGCCTGAGGCAGCCCTGGTGCAAGACCACCTCCCAGAGCTAGATGGGCAAAAACAGGTCCAACAAAGGTCAGCCAGGAGTCAGGAAGGCAGGGCTCAGATGACCACAGGCTGACCAATCATCCCCAGACAAAGATTCTCCTAAAAGCTAAATCAAAATCCAGGATTCAGGACTTGTTTCTAGGATGCTATGCTGAGACATGAAACCTCAAGAAGCTTTTGCAATCTCTCGCCCAGGACACCTCCACTCTGCTTCATCTGCCAGGCAATAACATTGCAAGAGCACAATTTAATCCAGTAAACCTAATTCAGTAACTGGCAGTGCCAGTGAAATTAAGAGCCCTGTTTTGCTGCAGAGGATGCACCCTTAGCACTTTACAGGCTGCTGCCTGTAGCAAGAGAGGTAGTTCTAGCCTGCAGGGTAGCAAGGAAACTTGCTTTGGCTGGGACATCTGTTCCTACTTTCACTCCTTTAACCCACATGCTACTGTCTCCTCTGTCACCATACAGGGCAAAGATAATGGAATCACAGAATATGCTGATTTGGAAGGGACCCACAAGGATCATTGAGTCCAACTCTCTGCCCTGCACAGGACCATTCCCAAGAGTCACACCATGTGGCCGAGAGCATTGCCCAAATGTTTTCTGAACTCTGTCAGGCTTGGTGCTGTGACCACTTCCAAGGGAGCCTGTTTCAGTGCCCAGCCACCCTCTGGGTTAAGAACCTTTTTTCTAATATCCAACCTAAACCTCCCCTGACACAACTTCAGGCCATTCCCGTGGGTCCTGGGACAAGCCTGGACAAATATGCCAAGCTCAATGCACTGTTTACAGCTACTAACCTGGATACAGGAGTCAGGGAGCCACTGGATGACTCATCACCATCAGAGGAAGCATCCGAGTCACCTGCAGGAGGGAACAAACTCAAGTTTTGTTTCCATGAGGAGTGAATGCACACAGTTAGGGAGGGAAGAGAGAAAACAAATGCTCCAAGGGAAAGAACATTCCAGCTGCCCCAAGTCTTTGGATCCTGGCTTTTGCCCACCAACTGGTATCATAAAAAACAGGGAAGGGAGCAGAGCTGACAGCCCTGCACAGAGAGGAGACGGGTAGGTTCTGGAGAAGGACAGCAGAGAGCCCTAGCTTGCTCCCCAAAGGAAACGATTCAGTTCCTCCTTGCTGTTACATCACTTTTGGGTTCAGTACATCCTGAAATGACAGCATGAATGTAAGACAGGAGGGCAGCTGTGCTTACCCCCAGCTCCCAGACAGCTCCTGCACTCCCCACATTGAGGCACGGAGCACAGCCCTCCCTGGGGAACCAGCACTCACTGTCCTCATATTCCTCTTGACTGCAGCTCTCGTCCAGGCCATCAGGAAGTTCTTCCTCTGCTTCATCCTGGGGATGGCTTGGCTCCAGCAGTGACTTCTCAGCAGTAGCACTGGGACAAAGGACATCACATCAAAAGGAATGGCACATGGTTTCTGGGGCCAAAAACCCAGAAGCCCATGAGGCAGCATGAGATAATGTGGACAGGGGAATGAGGGCACTGCCCTCTCCAGTGCTGATGTACAAGCACTCATCCCAAGCCAGCAAGATGGAGAGGCCCCAGACCACACTGAAAAGGAACATGTTCCAGAGCAGCTAAAAAGAAGAGGAACAAGGGCACCCTCTCCCAGCAGGAGAGCAGGAGGTCCATGTCCTCACACCCTTCATAAAACCTAGGAAGGTTCCTTCCTAGGAAGGAACCATAGGAAGGCCTGGCTCAACAGTAGGCTTCATTCAACATATTGCAGAGCTTACCACTGCAGGCAGGGCCCCCTGACTGAGGAGAACAAACTAGAAATACCACACAGTAATTCCATGCTGTGGTTGAAGGAGAAGGTGGAATGGCTTAGAGCCATCCGAAGTGCCTGCGTCAAGCTGGGGGTTGCAGGAAGGCGCCCCACCCACCAGGATGCCGCAGTTGGGTTTTGCTCACGGACACAGCCCATCGTTATCCTTATGGCCACCCCGTACTGCCCACAGTGCTTCCTCTCCCAACACATGGAGATGCAACCGCCAGCCCAGCACATCCCACTGCAGCCTCCCTCCTCCTCCTGCCTCTACTTACTTAAGCTTTCCTGGGACCACAGCCTGGGCCCGTTTCTCCTCTTTCTCCAGCTGGATGGTGGACACCTGTGCTGCCACTTCAGCAATGGCAGCTGAGCGCACAGGCTCTGTTCTCGCCACACGGTCCCCGGCACACTGAGGGCTCAGCATGCCCACAGGATGGCACCCGGAGCTGCAGTCAGGAGCACTGGCGTGCGAGGCCAAGGGATGGGAGCTGATCCACTTAGTGCGGGCAATGGCACCACAGGTGCCCGTAAGGCTCGAGTTACTGTTAAGGCGATGGCTCCCCAGCTCCAAGTTCAGGGGAGCGACGGTTTCTTTCTGGGTGATCTGCGCTCCGACATGCTGCCTCCTCCTGCTGTTCCAGTTGGACAGGCTGCCCACATTCATAAGGCCAGAACTTTCGACTTGGCACCCAAAGCCTTTGCGCGTGGCAGCCTGACTAGGTAGCTGCTGCACAGCCTTCAAGAGGCTCTTCTCCGGTTCTTTCTCTTTTGAGCTGTGAAGTCTCCCCTTAGCGTCCTCCCACAAGCACTGGTCCTTCCTGAGGATTGTACTGCTTGGCACAGGAGTAAGGGAGGGGATTCTGTTTTGTTCTGACACAAGGTTGCAGTTCATCACTGCTCTGTTGATCAGGCTGCTAGGGAAGCTGTCTCTAGTGTCCCCAGAGTGGGACCGTGAAGCAGCAGGAAAACTCTGGGTGTTTTCTACCTTTTTCATTTTCAGTGACTGCAGAAAAGGCACTTTAGCACTGCTTGGCCGTAGGAAGGAGCTGTTATTGAGCACTGGTCTACAGGAGCTGGCAGCCTGCTGACCTGAGCTGAGGGCAGAGCCTTTGACCCCAGTCCCAGGGCGCTCCTTTGCCAGCAGGCAGGGCCCCATCAGCACAGAAGACATCACCCTTCCCGTGACAGAGCCAGCATCTGGAGGGCTTCGGAGGGTGTCCTCAGTAGGCTGCGCATGGCATAGTGACGGTGAGCGCAAGAAGCAGGATTGCTGCAGAGGGATCCCTGAGGGCAGCAGGATGCGATCCTGGAAAGCACTCACATATCTCTTCTCTAAATTCCAGATGGGTTTCGCCTGCTGCTGAGCAAGGTGCCAAGCCCAGCACGGCTGAGGTCTTTCTGCCGGAAGGGTGCCTGACTCCAGCCCAACGCTCTTCTGCTGTTTGGGGCCCAGATTAGCATGGTCTGGTCCTGCAGACGCCATGTAGAGCCATAGCACGTGAGGCACAAGCACATCAGTCATCTACAGCAGCATCTTTGCTGGCCTGAAACAAGAGGACAGCATGAAAGACACTGTTGCCCTATCAGGGCGCAGCATCCAGCCCAATGCCATGTGAGGAAAGCAGGGTGAGCTGCTTTTCCTGCAGGATGAAAACCACATCTCCCATCTATTGAGCTCACCAAGAGTCTCCTGAGACCAAGTCAAAGAACGGCTGACATCTCACACGAAACCAAAGGATGCAAAGAACAATGCAGAGAGGGCCATCTGCAGGAAAGCTTGCACCCTGCAAACACACAGGGGTGCCTGACTACCAGCCAGGGCCATGGGGTAGCAGCCCCAGCACAGTAGCCCTGTCTGCAACAAGAGGCTGCCTGCCTGGTACCCACACGGCAGCTGAAGCCCACTCCTACAGGTCTGTGTCTCCAACGTCAGCCTCCTGACTCCACCACAAGCCCAAAAACGTCTGCTTACTTTTTGTCCCTGCTCCTTAAAGCTTCAGCTAACAACGTTACACAACGAGGCGAGAACGTCAGCCCTTGCTTTTAAAAGGAACACTTCTCACTTTTGTAGAAAAGCTCAGTGAGGGCTAAGGGCATCCTGTAGAGCTCAGGACTGAAAAGGCAGCAAGAAACAAATGCAGCGCTGTTCTAACATCAACACCTAGGTTTCCAGCAGAGACTGGCAGTACTGTGCACATGCATTTCTCCCCACTGCAGTCCTACAGAAAAGCCTCCTGCAAGGAGTAAGCTGGCAGACCACAGAGCTGCAGATGTAAGTGTCCTGAATCCTACTAGAATGAACTATTGCACCATACCTGCAACATCCTCTTGCCTGAGGAGAAGGCAAAAGAGAAAACAAACCACGAGCCAATTATTGCTTTAACACATGCCTGGAGGGCCCCTGGATACAGCTGCGATAGGAATTTGTATTCCAAGCAGGCTGGCTGGTTCTTCCACCTTCCAGCTCTCACATGCTTGCATGTTTAAAAAAAAAGGTATAAAAAGAAGGATAAGCAGGGCATCACCCATCACACGCTTGCTTTTCTTGCAATACACATACACACTCCTTTCTCACCTGAAAGACAAACCTCAGATGCAGCAATTAAAGTGTAGCTTGGAGACCCCGAGGTTGGTCCGTAGCACCATGACAGCAGCTCACATCACCAAAGGGCTGGGTCAGACAGACCTACACCTGCCAGACCTTCTCAACCTGTGAATCAGCTCCAGACTCCAGCACATACCAGGTCAGCAGCATCTCAGCCAGAGGATGCAGGAGATGGAACATCCCATGCAGGATCCCACAGGAGCTACACATTTTCAAGGAGAGCTGCTACCCTGCCAAGCTCCGCAAGGAAATATGGAAGGTGCCAAGTCCACTCCATGCCCATAGGGCTGCATTGCTTATTAGTGCTTGTACAGTCAAACTGAGAACTCCTAATGAGGACACGGCGCCTGCATCCCAGTGGGAGCTGCAGCCCAGAGGAGCTCCAATCCCCAGGGAAGAGAATCCCACAACTGAGATGTACAACACTATTCCATTGCTACCGAATCTGTCCCCAGCAGCAAACCTGACTGTGTTGAGACATTCACAGTGATTAGCACAGAGCAGAGAAGCTGTGGCTCAGATGCCGCCACCTGCCCAGCTCAAATTTCCACCAGTAAACAAGGGAGCGAAGCTTGGCTTCAACACGCTGCCCCCCCAGGTGCACCCAGCTCACAAGCATACTTGGACCACAAAGTGACCCTAGCACACCAGTGAACGCAGGTGTTAAAGAGCAAATTAAAATTCAAGGAGAATGAAAGTGTTCCTGCCTAGAGGGTCTGTCACTGTGGCATCACCACATGTGCTGCCAGCTTGGCTATCGCCTGCACTCTCAACTGGCTGTGAATGACCTTGCAAAACCAGCCCGAAGTGAAAGCCATCTGTACCTCATCTCCACCCAGCTTTACAGCTATCAGTGGGTCATCCTGCTGTAAAAATAAAAGTGATATGACCTAATGAAGCTGTAACAAGGGCCGTGAATCTTACAGTCAGCTTATACACAGGTGTGAAAATGCCAGCAGAAGCCCTGTGTGACCCTGATGTGGAGTAAGTAACAACGGTAGTATAGATATGACTGACACAGACATGGGGTTACTGCTGACAGCTGTGGCTGCCAGGGAGGAGGTCTGGCCATGGCACAGCCTTAGCTAACACTGCCTGGAACCCAGCCCCACAGTAGTGAACAAGAATGTGCTGAGCTTGTCCCTCTCTGGAGCAGTTTCGTTACGGAGTTGCAGAAACGTCTGGGTTCCAGCACAGGGGAGGGGTGTGCTGGAAGCAGCAGCTGCACAAGAAAGCAGCAGGGCCTTTAGTACAGCTTTCAGGTAAGGACTAGGCCGGCCAACAGCTAGTCACCACTCCTGTCTCCCTGTGGAGACACAGGAGCTCAGAGATAGGGGCAGGAGGGGCAGGAAGGATGAAAGGAAGATGCCCCCACAGGGGGCAGGTCAGGATGTATCCAGACTGGCAGCACCAGCCCATGCTGCCTGTCCTCCCCATTCACCATTCTGTCCCACCTCCTGCATGCCAGCACAGCCAACTCTAATGTCCACCTGAAAAGTGTCTCACATCCTTACTGCAAGGACAGCTTGACAAAGCAGCTGCTGAGCATCCAGGAGACCTGACGGAGACAGAGGGGGGCACCTTCACATGCCAGGCTGTGGTCACAATAGGACAGCAGCTGCCACATCTCTATTGCTCTGGGCAGGAACAACGTCACCTGCCCCAGGCAAAATCCCTGCT
Source organism: Machaerirhynchus nigripectus (assembly GCA_013397975.1). Taxonomy (NCBI): domain Eukaryota; kingdom Metazoa; phylum Chordata; class Aves; order Passeriformes; family Dicruridae; genus Machaerirhynchus; species Machaerirhynchus nigripectus. The sequence goes on from VZRQ01002291.1 coordinate 487,273, forward strand.
GGTTACCAGTCAGGGAAGTTTTCCCTTTATGTTTAATTCAGTTGGAATTTTGGGATGGACAAAGGTCATAGCTTGATGCAATCCCTAGTTCTGCCAACCCAACCGTACAAAAAAGGAGCTGGAGTCTGTTCTGCATCTCTCAATAGCAATAAAACTACACTCTTGAAATTTTATTGTAGAAACATGAGCTAGGAAAAGCCCTGGGTGAACTTGCCAGGCTGGAATTCAAACCCAACCAAGTAATTAATGGATTTTGGCTTGGACTTATTGACACACAATACAGAGGCCAAAGCTGTCACTGCTGGAGTGACTGTACAGCTGCACTTGCTCACAATTATTCTGCCAGCACCTTTTATTGCCACACAGCTTGCTCACAAATGTTGGGACGTCAGCTGGAGCACTGCCACAGCCCGTACAAATGTCACATCACAAGTGCACAGGGCCAACACATGCCCCAGACTCTGCACACCCCAGTATGCATCAGCCAAAATCCTTTCTCCCAGCCCGAGCCCTGCTGCAGCATGTGCTCCTCTAATGGCAGCATGGCAGCTCCTCATGGTCCCGTTCCAAACAGGAAAGGACAAGACCTTAAAGAGCCCAGGTGTGCACATCATCCCACTGTTAGAGGAGTTTGGCTGGGGAGGTTATTTTAAATGCAGCTTGGTGACACACTTAAAATAACAAGAGCTTGTAAATGTATGCACTGTGACCTGACCTGATAATGTGCTGTCAGCCACACACAGCTCAAAGTCACAAGTAGGAGAGGTTAGACAACTGCAATTGCTTTTGTTTGCTATGCCATTGCAGGGTGCATATTCTATTCTGTTCTTTATGCTTAAAAAGTGTAACTTTTTTTTCTAAATGAGAGCTGAGTTAACACCAAGTTCCTTGCTCGCAGCTCTGGGACTATTGATTAAACCTTGAACAAGCAAGTTAACAACAATGCAAAACAAACAGGTTTTAAAACCAATATATATTTCAAAACAAGGGTTTGTATCCCTTCAGAAAATTTAAAACTTTGAACAAGATCAACAACATTGATCTGAAACCAAATGAGTGCCTAAAGCTGCTCCAACAGCTGGTAGCTAGGTACAAACTTGTGTTTCAACAGCATGGAAACAGCCCTCCCTCCCCTACATCAGCTCCAAGAAACAAGTGGCCTCAAGTGCAGCCACACACCAAGCCAAAGCAGCAGGGGGTGTTGCTGGCCACAAGTTGTCCGTGATGACAAGACAGCTCAGAGACAGCGTGGCCACTGCAGAAATGCTGTTGGTGCAATAGCCTGGTGTGCTACTTTGCCACACTGTTAAACATCACTGTTCCCTCTCAGCTCCAGTATCATCCTTGCAGAACCACATTTTGTGTGCAAATCCAGAGGATGACAACCAATTTCTGTTCTAATCAAGACACCAAGTTTTTGCTTGGCCACTCTAGTCAAAAAAAAAAAAAAAANGTGAGAAATCAACTTCTGTGAGGATGCATCAGCAAATTCCACCGGCATCCCAGGATTACATTTGTGCCACGGCTGGTCATTTCCATTCAACAGCTGTGGTGCTGAACTCCACTGCACACTAAACAAAGGAAGTATGAGAAGTGTATCGCTGCCCAAAGTGACCCTTTACCTAAGCAGAACACTGCCCTGCAAGAGAAACAGAGGGTCTCCAGCGTGTGCTCCCATTCCCAAGGTGGAGGCAGACCTCAGGGACAGCGGGATGCTGGACCAAGCCATTGGGAGAGCTGGATCTAGCCACCGCCTCACCCTGTGCTGCAGCAAATGCCTCTCTCCATGCACACACAGGGTGGTCTGGGGACTGAAGGCTCATGTGTTTGACTTCACAAGGGACTTTCCCGCCACTCTAAGGGCATTGAAGCACAGTTGCCAGACAAGGTGAGGAACTCTGGCATATTTAGGCAGAAAATCCAGGGCTGTAGCTTGAGTGCACCAGGGACACCTAAAATAAAGGGCCGGCTCAGTGCTCACCCCAAGAGGGTCGACCTGGCTGTCACCAGACAGTGCACAGGCCACAGCAAAGGGCAAAGAGCATGAAGTCCCTATCGCTATCAAAGGATATCAACTTTTCTCCCTGGCAGATTCCCCAGACCCTGAAGCAGACAAGCTGCACAGTGACAGCAGACCATGCAGCTCTGCTTCCCCAGCAGTGAAGTCTGCAAGTGCCTGCCCTTGCTCCCACCCCTGATTTGTACTTTTTCATCACATGGGCTACAGAAGCAGTTGTACTGCAGCACAAACAAGAATAGAGAAACAAGTCTGGGTTAAAAGCAACAAGCTAAACCATGAGGTGTTTAACAGCCTTTCACCAAGGAGGTCTACAGCCAATTCCTGAAGATCCAAACTGAAGGGGTAGTATTTTCAATTGAGCTTCATGATGGGAGAAAAGGTACAGAATTCCATGGCAAGACCTGGGAAGAATTTGGCCCTCAGTGTAGGAACTGACAGCAGTCAGCACAGCTCCATCTGGTCTTAGGCAGGCTGGCCTTTAGTAGAAAAATGAAAGTGGAGGATTTGGAGTGAGTGAAACAAGTATATGACATCAACACATAGCAAAGAGACAAGAACTACCCAATTAGTTCAAATCACATAAATTCTTAGTCCATCCTCGGTTCTTAATATTTTTTACTGAAACATATCTGCAATCGGAAGAAAAGGTTCCCAGGTTTGTCCTTCAGTATATGCTGAGGACTCTTCCATGTCCTGACAGGGCTGGGAAAAATTCTTCTGAAGGCACTTCAAAACCCTCACTCCATACAGCAATCTCTCAGAGCTCAGGAGTGGAGAAGAAACAGAGATTCAAGGTGAGAAGCTGCCAAATACTCCCAGACTTGATGCATGGCAGGAACCCGGGAAATGTCAAGGAGTGGCACCCAGCCAGGCTGGTGCAGCAGCCAAAGCCCCCGACCTGTGTCAGTGATCTGACATCTCCAGGCAGGCGCTGTTATCTGGGGATGGTGACATTTGTCCCCTCAGCTCCTCCTCGAAATGCGATCTCTGCTGGGCTGAGAAGGACCCCACGACTGAGGTGTGGGAGGGGGCAATTGTCATCAACAAACTTTGCCTAATACAAAAGAACTGCAGCAAGAGAGCAACAAAAGGACAGACAAATGCTACTATCTGCTGGGTTCAAACAGTAAGAATCATGGAAATATTATTCTATACAACTATAATAAGGCCAACAATCCACTGAAAATTCCCCCAAACTCTCCGGGAGTCACTAGATGTCATCTGCCCATTCTGTGAGGAGCACACCACAATGAGAAAGACACACCTCATCTCAAGGAGTCGTGTAGGCAGGGTTTTGATTTGGAGCTGTGGGGCTGAACTCTGCCTCCAATGAGACATCCACAGCCCAGCTGCACAGGGAGACAGGAGGCTGGCACAGTGCCACAGAGCTTCCCCACGCCTTCACTCCTCATTCCCTGCCCAGACCCTGGAGGCATTCAGGAAATACTCAAGGCTTGTCTCAACTCAGCTCTGCCTTTCACCTTTCAGACTCATCGGCTTCTTTTTACAACACAAGAGCAGCCAAGCCACCACCCCAACGAAAGGAGGAACAGCCAAGATGTCCCCGCACCCCACCTGGGCCTGGTCAATCCCAGCTCCATCCTCACTGATATTCCAAGTACCGTTGGAGAGGCTCCCTGGGGCCGTGGCTGGCTAGGAAGCCAGCTCTTCCTCCCTGCGGGGGGAGACACAGAGCATGTTCCCGCCCGGGGATGAGCCAAGCCAAGCAGCTTCTTCAAGTGAAAGCCTTTGAAATCAAAGGTGCTACCAGGATGCCCTATCCTAGCCCCGGAGCGCCACCAAGACCACCAACCCCAGCACGTCTCGCCACAGAGCGCTCCCGAGCCGCCCCCCCTCAGCCCCACGGGGTCACAGGGCAAGGCCATGGCGAGCCCTGCCAAGAGGCCCGGGGTGGAGCGAGGTGCCTCTTTGGAACCCGGGCACGGCTATGGGGCAGAGGGACCGGGGAGGGGCCAAGGGCCCTATGCCTAGGTGGGGGAACTCNGCGGAGCGCAGCCCCGCGGCGCGGGCACGGCACCGGGAGCCGCCGGGAAACAGGCGGTTTCAGAAAGAGCGAGCAGTTTTTCCAGGGCCGGCTTCCCACGGGGGGCACCCCGCGTAAAGACGGCCGGGTAGAGTCCCCCTCGGGCGGACAACGGGGGTTCCAAAGAAGGTCGGGCTGGAGCCTGAGGGGGGCGAAGGAAGCGTCGGTGGCGTCCCGGGATCCCCGGGCGTCACCGCTCAGCGCCGGTGCGGGGCGACAGCGGGCTGGGCCCCCCGCGGCCGGGCAGAGCTGCGAGGCGGCGGAGGAGCAGTTCGCAGTGCCGGGCAGAAGGCGACCGGGGACTGCCACCGGCCAGCGCGGCCAGCCTCTCGGTGGCTTTGAGGGACAGCAGGACCTGCACAGCCAAGAGAGGGACAGGAGTCACCCACCAGCTTGACCCTTGTCCCCACAACTCCATCAGGTCCCTCAAAGGAGCCGATGTCCCCTTGCAGTACCTGCTGGATCCCAGGGTGCTGGCTGAGGGCTCGCAGTGCCTCGAGGGCTCCCTCCCGCACGGTCTTCCGCGGGTCCTGGCAGGTCACCTGCATCAGGAGGTCGGGGACCCTGTTCTGGATCAGCAGATCCCGCAGCTCCGCCCCGCGCTGGCCCAGGTTGCTCAGGGCCAGGGCCGCGTTGCAGCACGTCTTGGCCTTCGTGTCACTCAGCAGCCGGGTCAGCGTGGGCACGGCCCTGCCCAGGGTCCCTGCCGGGCAAGACGCGTGGCAGGCGGCGTTGCCCACTGCAAAGGTGGCTGCCTTGCGCACGCAGCCCTCCGGGTCCGACAGACACTCCAGCAGCCTCTCCAGCCAACCGGGCTGGCTCTGCAGCGCTGGGGAAAAGCTGTGGCGGAGCAGGTTGCCCAGCAAGTTGCAGGTTCTGGCCCGTATCAGGTGTTGCTGGTGGCTGAGCAGGTAGGTCAGTGGCTGGTCAGCCACATCTGAGTCCCTTAGGATCATCTGGAGAAAGGGCAGGTGCTCTGAACAGGCCCGGGCCATGTGGGTCAAGAGAGACAGGAGGTCAGTTGTGAGCGTGACATTGTCTGAGAACAAGACAGACTTCAGGAAGGCAACAATGTGCTCCGAGGCAGCAGCTTCCCTCACCACTTGGTCTATGACCTGTGTGTCAGACACAACAAGTTGGCACAAGAGCCCCATGGGGAGCTCGGTGAACGAGAAGGGCAGATGGCGAGCGCAGACCTAAGGAAAAAGGACAGACGGCACTGCTGAGCGCACTGCACTCACATGTGAGCTGAGCCAAGCCAAGCAGCAGCTGAAGGCAGCCAGCAGGTCAGCACGAGCTTAGCAGCCAGTCAAGCTTCTCCAAGGGCTACACAGCACCCAACTGACATCCCTGTGTGGGCAGGAACTGCCAACATGATGTGAAGTGGTGCCATGCACTGGGGACGGCAACATAGGGAGGTGTCACCACAGTATGGGGGGAAGGAGGAACACAGGGCCAAGAGAGTACCTGCAGCAGCTGGGCAGGGATCTGGGTATCTCTCACAGCCTCCACGATCAGTGCTAAGGTGTCCTTATCCACATCCAGGGCAAAAGGGAAACAGAGGAGCTGGCAGACCTGGATGACCACATCTGGGACAACCTCAGGGTCCCCATCCTTTCCTGTTTGCCTGAGTATGGGAAAGAGAGAGCGCTTAATACAGAGGTGATCAGAAAAACCTCAGGGCAAGGGGCAAAGGGCATTCCCTGCACCAGGCACTAAAGAGCCTCTGCAAGTGCTGGGTCAGGAACTTCCCAGCCCTTGGTGTGCTCATGTCCATGCCCCATTCAGCAGCTGAGCTCTGCCCACTTCAGCCCTTGCCACAACTCACGTCTGTGCCAAGCATGCCAAGAAGCCCGGGGACAGCAGTCTCTTCAGTGTCACCATGAGGACACCATGGGACTGGGTGAGCTGAGGCAGGCACTGGTGGGACTCACGAGTGAAGACGCTGAGGGCTAGGCTGAGGAAGAACAGCGTTCCTGCAGGGGAAACAGCAGGCAGAAGGGCAAAGCTAGAGAAAGCTGTAAAGTCCCTTCACTTCTGTCTGTGCTACCTCAAGGCTGCTCCAGGGTGGATTCTGTGATTCCCTGCCCAAAACTAGAAAAATCTCCACCCAGGTGGTCACACCTGCCAGAGTGGACGTTCCCTGCAGCATAGACACCATTTTTTGTTCCTCCACAGCCAGCTCAGCTGAGCTGCTGCCAACTGGGCACAGCATGGACCAGCCCAGCCCTCTCTCCCCAGAAGATACTGCAATCCTCAAGAAAAACCACCTGAGTGCTCTGGCTTCAGGGAACAGATGTGGACAGACACGGGCAAGTCTGAGAGCAGGATGTGAAGCAGGGTCCAGGGCAGATGCCTTGCTGTCCTGCAGCTCCTACCTTGAGGGGAGAGGAGGTTCCAGTCTGGCTCTGCCATGGGGTGACCAGCACCTGGGGGTGGGTCTCCCTCCAGCGCTGCCCTGCTGGTGCCCACATGAAGCGCCACAGCAACACAATGCCAGACCAGGCTCCACAGCTCTGAGGAAGCAAAGCCCTGCTCCAAGGCCACATCCTCCTAGAGGCAGAGAGGCAGATGTCAGAGGCCTTCAAGGTCTTCCATGACTTCCCAGGATTCTGATACATGGCTCTGCCAGCCCCATGGTTCTGTGAAGGTCAGGGCTAGATGGACATGGCCCAGGGGTCCTGCTGCACCTTTCAATAGTGTCAGTCCCAGGGCATCTCTGCCCTCCTTCACTCCAGTGTGCCCATGGATCACCCCTCCCTGCCCACCACTCTCCCATCAGCCCTGCAGGGACATAAGGTGACTTTCAGGGCCTTGCGCAGCTCAGACAAAGCTGCATGGTTCCCTGGTTTCCCTCAGCCTCATTACCAATCTGCATTCAGGCCTTTTTGCCATCACATCTTTTGGCAGGGACCAGGCAAAGGAGATGGCCAGACTCGTACCTGTTCAAGGAGTTTCAGCAGGAGGAAAAAGAGCCCGTCATAGAGACCAGCACCCACTGGCAGGGGGAGCTGCAGCTGTAAGAGAGTGGGAGACAGTCTGGAGCAGGGTACTGGGTTTGAGGGCAGCAGCATCACACTTGCACCCTTCTGAGCCCATCTTTGCACACCTCCACAGAGGGGTATGCATGGCTCCCCAGCTTCTCTGTCCCCATTCCATACCTCTGCGGGTGCTGTCAGCACCTTTGTTACCACTGGTAGGATGTTTTCTCTCTTGAGCTCCAAAACCACCCCATGCTGACTGAGCTGTGCCAGGAGGAATGCTGCAGCACCCTGTGGGACAAGGAGAGCTCAGCACCTTTAAGACTTTCCCATGTGCTCAGTCACTATTGACCCTTCATCCCTCAGCCTCATCCCACCCTGAGTGAGGAACAGTAAGGCCCAAATGGGATGCAGGGCTCTGCAAGGCTCTTAGTGGTGGCTCTGGCAGTGGGGGTGGCTTACCACAAGGGACACAACAGGAGACTGGGTGATAAGATCCACAGCCAGGGTAACCACCTCCTCAAGCCTGAAACGCAGGGACCAGGAAAGAAGCACTAAGTTCCCACAGCTTCACATCATGCAGAACAGCAGCATCCAAATACCCACAAGGCTGGGAAGCAGCCGTGTTTCAGGAGGAGCCCTGGTTCACAGCACCTCCTTGTCCGCACTAGGTCATCCTCCCCACATCCCCAGCACCCACTCACACTGCCCAGCATTCTGCTGGTATGTCTGGATCAGAGGGATCAGTGGGACCAGGTTCCCAGCTCCGGGCAGGGTGCAGGACAGAGGGCTGTTCAGCACAGGGCATGTTCCTCTCCCACCCATGAGTCAAAGTGGGTGCTTACCTGGGAGGGGAGGCCTGAAGTTGCAGGGTGAGCAGGGCCAGCAGGTACAGAGAAGCTTCACAGGCTGCCTCCTGGGCCACCTCTACCACAGGGACCTACCAAGGGAACAGGAGTCATAGCAGGGGAGAAGGAAGTGTTTCTGGGCCCTGGAGGAGAACTGCACTCTTCAGATTAAACTCCCCTAAACTCTTCTCCCCATACGGGTTGGTCTGACCAGTGCTCAGAGGAATGTGTCCTGCTTGCCCACACCCCTACCACACTACCAGGGCTGTAGTCAGTCCTACCTCACCCTTCAAGAACTGCATGAGGGAACCCCACAGTGGCTGGCTCCTTCCCAGGTGCTGGCACAGGTTCGGGCAGGCATGGCAGCCAGCGTAGAGTATCTGCAAGGCAGAGAGGAGAGATGCCTACCAGCCCCTGTAGACAGGTTCCACCCCATGGCTACCATGGGCTCATTTATTCAACAACTGCCACCAGGCAGATGGGAGTCATTGAGGGCTAAGCCCACAGTTCCCTCTTCCCCGTGCTCCTAATTCCAGAGCAAAGGCCCAGGCACCTCTGGGCAGAGACAGATAAAAGGATGGAGCCATTACCTTCAGGACATTCAAGGAGCACCCTGGGTGCTCCAGTCTCCCCAGAAGTCTTGCAAGCTGCTGACTTTCTCCTTCCATAAGCTTTTCAGCTACTGCGCGAGCAACCTGCAGAAATCAGCCTGTTTTGCACTCTGGGCACCTGAAGCACTGCACAGACTAGAGGAGTTTAACGCTAGCAACAATTTAATGAAAGAAAGCTTCCTACATCTTGCCAGCGTCTACTCAGGGATGCCTATCTGTCATGACCTAGCATGGCTTTGATACACAGTCCCAGAGCTGAAATAGGCAAGGTAAGATTCCTCCTCTGCTTCCCTCCTTGTTGACTCAGAGTTAAAGAATCAAATGTAAACCTGTAATTGTTTTCCCTCTTACTGCCCCTTCAGTTTCAGATTTCCTACAGTTCATATCACTGTAATAAAAGAATTCTTCGTGTTTTCCATGCATTGCCTAGTTCTTTACTTAGCCCATCTCACAGTTCAGATCCTAAGTTTGAGTCTCTTAATTGATTCAAGAATCCTTACATTCCTAAGGTCAGCTGTTGCCTGGGGAGGTGCAGCCCACAAATATGAGCCCTGCAGCCAGTAAAGCCAGAGGATCCCAGCCCTCCACTCTACTGCTGAGAAAGACATCCTCCTGAAAAGGGCTGCTGCCCCTGTGGAGACCACACATCTTCACCCTGTACAGAGAGCTGGTCTGACCTGCTGCTTGGCTTCCCGACAGCTGTTTCTCTCCAGGGGGATGCTGCAGGCAGCAGCCAACGCAGCCAGGAAGAGGTCTGCCACACATGGGTTCTGGTCACAGGCTGACTTGCCCTCCACTGCTGCACCTGCACAGGGACAGAGCGTGGGACTCATTGTGCTTAAGGTGATGAGGGGCAGCAGGATGGGGTTGGATGGCAAGAGAGGAAAAGTCAGGCTTGTGACATGAGGAGGGTGAGATCTGGGATTGAGGGAGGAGAGCCCAAGTTAGCAGGGGTCTGGACAGATAAGCTCCAGCCACCTCTTCTGGCCAACAGCACTACAGTGGCCATCAGTGCTCTGAAGGAGCCCAAGGGCAGGAGGGAGAAGAAACCCCAGGAAAAGATGGCGAGCTGCTACTACTGCTACCTCGAATGGCAGGCTGCTCTGAGATGAATCCCTGAAGGAGTCTGTTCAGCAGGGGCTGATGCTCTTCTTGCAGCCTGGTGTAGAAGTGCGCAGAGATAGAGGGGTCTGTCGTGTCCAGGCTCTCACAGAGCTGGGTGAAGCACTGGGGAAAACACAGGGGTTGCCACCACTGCAGACTGAGTGTGGGAGGGGAGAGAAGGACAGCACAGGAGGAAGCTGTGGGAGGACAGCAGAGATGGGAGAAGGACTCGTGCTGGAACTTCAGGGACCTCCAAATGTCTACTCCAGCCAGGTTACTGCATGGGACCCACATCTGGCTGCATGTTGCCAAAGTGAGGGGTACACATGGAGGCACATGTCCCTCCTCACCTCTGTCACAGCCTGGCAGGGCATGCCCAGCAGCTATTTTTGCTCTTCCTTCCTCTGGCTCTAAAACACGCAGCTTGAAATCAAAGGCTAAAAGCAAGATGATATCAAATGCAAGCCTGTATGCATCTCCTGCCCAAGCCACATGTGAATCATATTCCAATGCTGTGAACTCACTGTGCCCACCAAGCACAATCCCAGCAGCAAAACTCTTGGCAGCAGAGCCAGGGGCATGTCTGGCAAAGTGACGCTTTTTGTGCCAGGGCGTATACAAGGGACTGCACCTGCTATCAGCTCAGCCAGTCAAGCCACACCAGAATGGTCAAGCCAGCGAAGGTACCCCCTCAGAGATCTTCTTTCTGTGTGCAGTTCCCCACAAAAACCCCAGTGGGTGAGACAGCCTGCCCTGACAAGAATGCATCAGACTCCATAGTTAGGAGCAGGGTCCTCAGCCTGCATTCCCCCAACATACACAGACAACCCCACAGCTTCTGTCCCTGGGACAGAGGGTGTGGCATAGGGAGACAGGGGCACCCTTACCAGGAGGCTTTGCTGGCAGAGTCTCATCTCAGTGTCAACTGGTGCAGCCAGCAGCTCCGGCAGCAGGGCCAGGAAGCAGTCAGTGCTCTCCTGAAAGGCTTGCAGGCTGGGGGGCAGGCAACAGGGGCAGATGAGTGCAGAGAAACATGGCCCCTTGCTGTGACGACAGGATCTGAACAGGCCCACGTGGGCCCTGGCTCATGGAGCAGGCAGCACACACTCACACTGTGAGCTGCTGTCAGCGGCAGCACAATTGGACTTGTCAACTGTGCCTTTCCTTTAATTAGTCCCATTCAAGGACAGTGCTCCTCTGTGAGCACAGCAATACAGCATGAAGCGCTTAGACTGTAATGCTTCCCCACAGAGACAACTCCAGCTGCAGAGTATGAACACCACCCTTCCACCTACTGCTAGGTTCCCAAAGTGGCCACACGAGACCTCAGAGAACAGAAGGTTGTCCCTACCTGCCCTTTTGCCCACTCTCCTCCAGGCTGTATTCACTGCTGAAATAAATTTTGGTCACCATGAGGAGGTCTGTCAGCACAGCGATACACCAGGGCTGCTGCAGAATCCAGAAAGAAACCACAGATGGGGATTGTCTTCTGGCCATCCCCACACCACTGTGACAGGATCCTTCCCTGCCAGAACCTCCCCCTTCTCAAGGGTGCCTAGAAGAGGAACCTGTGAGCCAGATCCAGCAGGACACCAGGGCCTTCTCAGCACCAGTACTCTGCAGGGCTGGAAGGAGCCCAAATTTCTCTGGGGTTCTACACCCACCTGCTTGGTGCAACCACTCTCCAGGATCTGCTTGGCTAGACACAGCAGGGACAGAGGCACATTCAGCTCTCGGCAGAAGTGGTCCAGCAGCTCAGCATCACACTGGCTAGACAGGAGGTTGCCCATAACACGAAGCACAGAACGAAGATGGGAGGCTCCCTCCAGCATCCCTTCCAGCACCTGGACACAGAGAAGCCAGAAGAGCTTGTAATGAGCAGCAGTTTTGGTCTCTCTACCAGCTGCGGAGCAGCCCTTCAATGCATTCAGGCAGGGGACAGCAGAAGAGCAGATGGCAAGCCAAGTGCATGAGACAGCTACAACTCCCGGAGAAGCAGAGGATCTTTTTGCTGGCTGGACTGAGGACTCTCCAAATGTTTCCAACCCAGTCCTGGGAAGGCAGCATCCAAGCTTCCAGTCTTAGTTGCCTGGGCCAGCCATCACTTACCTGCTGAGCAGAGTCTGCCAGGCGGTCCCGGACATGGTGCTGGAAGGCCGGGTCCTTCAGGAGGCTCAGAGGCATGCTCAGCTGCATGGCCGAGGGCTCAGTGCCCTCAATCAGGTGCTGCCACTCCTCATCGCTCTCCAGCTCCTAGCCACGGAGGAGAGAGGACTGGTGCCACAGACCCTGCCAGTGCCAGGGTCTCTGTACCAGCCCATGGCAACTGGGCCCTGCTGTCCTCACTCAAGACACCATCTTACCTCACTCTCCAGGTCCACAGCCTCAATGCTGTGCCTGCCCCAGGGCTCTGCCCTACCAGCACCATGCTGTGGAGGGGAACCTGCTCCAGGAAACTCCCACTCATAGTCTTGAGAGAGGCTGTGTTGCCTGGCCAAGGAAACAGTACAGTCAGTGAAAGACCTTGCCTTTCCCTCTTCCTCCTGCCCCAGCCTTAGCCTCCCTCTCCCTGGGTTGGGAGGAGACTCTTCAAATGCCCACTCTGCTATGCTGCTCTTTCCTTGCAGGAGACATGGATTCTTCTCATTGGAGGCAGCCAATGGCTCCCTCTCCTCAGGGGCTGCCTTCTGTGATGCTGCCCTGGGTCTATGCACGGGATGTCCATTGACAGAATCCTTCATAGATGCATCACCTGCCTTCAGCTGCCCCTGGTGATGGCAGAGAAGTTTGGTCAGGGCAGGGTTACTCAGCCAGATGAGTCCCCTAGACTCCACCACTGTGAGCACCCCGCATCCTGCCTTGTGTGTCACTGACACCCCAGCCTGACCCATGTACTCATGTGTTTCCCTCCAGGGCCCATTTCAGTGCCCCTCCTTTGCCTTGGCTGTGAGACATAGCCAGGGGAACCCCATACTTTTCTCCACCTTTTTCTGTGTCTCTTCAACCATCTTCTGCTGGGCCTTTTGCAGGATCCTGGACTGGCTGCTCCTGGGGGCCACAGAATGGACTTGCTGCTCCTTCAGGGCCTGCAGCTCTGGGGACAGCTTGGTGGTGAAGGGGTTTGAGATCCCATGCTCTTCTGTGTCATCAATCACTGGGGAGGCAAGAGGAGAACTTCAGCAGCAGCTCTCCCTTGGGACACAGAGAGAGTGATCTCTCTTGAGATCCCAGGGGAATCCCAAGGGACCCAGAGCAAGACCAGGAGCAGGAGCGAGGAGTCAGTGCTTGGAAAAAGCTGAGAGGAGGGAGGCATAGACCAGGATAGTAAAAATAGCAAGGCAAGGAGGTCCTCCCAGTCTCCAGCCAGTAGTAGAAGGAAACAGACCTGGACAGTTTTGGAAAAAGTGTAAGTACTCACCAGTAACCCGTCCAGCAATGAAGGGGTGAGAAAGCAGCTCTGGCCACGACAGGCGCTGGTGGGGGTCCTTCATTAGTAATCCCTGAAGGAAGCTCTGCAGAGCAGAAGAGCAGCAGGATCACTGACATGTTCAGCACCCACCAGTGAGCATAGTGTACCCACCAGTCTCCCCCAGTGAGGGCACCCACGAGGCCTGCCTTTCCTGCCTAGCTCTGGGAAAGGAGTAGCTCTAGTGCCTAGGACAGACAAGAAGACATTTCCCTTCCCAACCCAATAAATCACTCCTCTGCTGTTGGACCCTGTTTCCCAGCTTATGGACAGCAGACATTTGGTAACAGTGATAAGGGCTCCCCTTCTAGGACGTCCAGGTCCCATTGCTTTTCTATGTTCTAAAGTCCCTGGTAGGGGACATGAAAGCTAAGAGTGACCCACCACAGCAGCAGGCAAGGCCAAAACTGCATTAGCAGATCTCACCCTGCAGACAGGGCCTTGGCCCTTACCTTGAACACTGGGCTCATGGTCATGGGCCATTTGACAGGGTCCTTGATGATGAGGCTGACAAGCTGGAAGATGCTGTTGGTGTAGAAGGGAGGAGTGCCCACAAACAGCTCGTACAGGATGCAGCCCACAGACCACAGGTCTGCTGTGTGGTCATACGGCCGTTCTTCCACCAGCTCAGGGGACATGTACAGCGGGGTGCCCTTGATGGAGGTCAGCACCATGGTGTGGATGCTCATGGCACGGGCAAACCTGCTCAGAGCAAAGCACAGATCACAATTTCAGGCTGAAACATCTGTTGCATGACTCAGGGAGTTCCCTATGAGTTTACCAATACTTCTTTCCTCTGGAGGATAAAGTCTCTCCTCTCTGCTTAACCTCTACATAGGCACAGAATCCGGGCCCCTTCCGCACTCTCCCACTCCTCCTCTACAGCATCGAGGACACCCCTTGGCTGCTCTAAGGCCAAGCATCCACCTCAAGCTGGCCCCCAGCACTCACCCAAAGTCACAGAGCTTGACAACACCATCTTTGCCCAGCAGGATGTTCTGGGGCTTCATGTCACGGTGCAGGATGCGGTGGGAGTGCAGGTAATAGAGGGCAGAGATGAGTTGGGCAGCTATGGTCTGGACCTGCCGGAGACACAGAAGCCTCACCCTGTGTCCCATAGTGCCACCTGCTGGCACAACCACGGGGGCCAGGTCTCTTACGGCCTGGCTCCCACACTACTTCTACTTCTGTCCTGTTTGGGGCAGGGACCAACCCCAGCTGTGGGCCAGCAGTTTCTTGGAGTAGGCCAATAGCCAAGGCAGCAGTCTGGTGCTGTGGCCCTTGGAAAGGGAACAGAGAAACTGAGGGCTCTGCAGGACCCCACTATCCCACAGTGCCAACTTGGCCGCCTCTCCATCGTTTTCAGAAGCTCTGCCAGGTAAAGCCTCAGAGGCACCCTCACCCTCCTGACATCTCCTGGCTCACAGCAGAGACCCTCTGCCTGCAGGAAGACAAGTTCTGTTTTCTCCAGCCTGCAGCAAACACTGCATGGCCACTGCCATGATAGACACCTGGTCCTCAGGCAAACTCCCATCGTCCTCCAGGATCTGGAAGAGCTCTCCCTCTGCGTAGTCAGTCACAACCACCACCTAGAGGGAAGAGCAGCATGGTGAGATCAGGCCCTGGGGACCGGGACAGAGCAGAGTAAGAAATCCGAGGGAGGTGTTGCGGTGTCATCACGCAAAGTCCATCAGCTTGGGCTGGGACTTGGAATGGAATAGAGCTCACATGGCTGCACTGCAGCAAGGACCTGGCACTTGGCAGAGGTCTTGTAGCTGTCTGTATCTCAGACAGCCAGCAGAAAGAAGGGAAGAGGGAAGGACAGGACAAGCCCAGAATGGTACTTCCAAACCCAGTGGGTAGAATTACTCCCTTGAGCTTGTTTTGAATCTGCTGTCTAATGACTTCATTTCATGTTCCCATGTCCCATAGAACAGTCTTCAATCCTCTATTATCAGTTTAAATCAGTGAAAAGCCAGTCTCTGAAGATACTGATGAGTGAAGAGTCACCCTCATCCTGTGATCTCAAACCACTCCTCCTGCATCAGGCACCCCCTGGTCAGCTCCTTCACCTCTACATATGACCTAGTGCAGCCCACGCAGCCCACACAGGTGTTGGCTCCCCAAACAGCACATTACTAAAGGGCTCTGAAAAACACTAGCCAAACCCTGGGATGAAGTCACCAGCATCTCCTGAGAAAGATGTCCCTACAACAGCAGCGGACAGCCCTTGTTCCCCTGCCCCAGTCAAGCAAAAGCCTTTGCCTGGCATAGTCCACATCACCTCCTTAGCAGTCTCAAAGCTGTCAAGCATCTGGATGATGTTGGGGTGATGGAGATCTCTCACAATCTCAATTTCCCGCTGCAGGTTCTTCAGCTCCTTCTCAGACCGCCCCACCTTGGGGATGAACTTCAAGGCCACCACCTTCCAAAGCAGGAAAAGCTGGGATCAGACCAGGCTCCTGGTCAGACCCACCCTGGCAAAGGCTGCTTTTAACCCAAACAGGACTCAGTACTTTCCAGCTGAATGCAGACAATAGAACAATGAGACATTTGTTCACTGGGCCCCTTGGACCTAGAGCTCTCCCCAGGCCCTTGCACATCAACACTGCTGCTCTTTTCACACTTCTTTTCACACTGGCATTTAACACGAAGAAATGTAATCAGTGAACACAGATAAAACCAGGACTTCAGAAACACAGGACAGGACCATGAGATGCTGGTGAACAGCAGGTCGAACACGAGCCACCAGTGTGCCCTGGAAATGAGGAACACTAGCAGCACCCTGGGCTGTATCAACAGGCAGGAACTGCAGGGAAGTGATTATTGGCCTTTATTTCGAACCTTGTGGACCATGTTGGGAATATTGTGGCCAGGTTTTTGGCCCAGAAGGACATCAATAGGCTGGAGTGGGTATAGCAGAGAATCCCATGGTGTGGGGGACTGAAGCACGTGGAAGGACAACACAGAGATTACAAATTGAAACAGAGGGAGATTCAACTTGATAAGAGGAAAACACATTCATTCTAGTAATAGTCAGGCACCAGCTGTGGGGTGTTTGTCTTGGGGGGGTTCCAAGGATTTAAATTTAGTGCCGGCCCTGCTTTGAAGTCTTGAGGTCGCTCCTGATGTCCCTTGAATCCAGATGACTCAGTGCCAGCAGGAGCTGGTCAGGAATGTCAGCAGAAAGCCGAATGAATGCCGAGTCCCAAAGGCCTGGCAGAGCCTTAGAACCCAAGAGGCACCAGAAATCAGCCCCGGCCACACACAGCAGAGCCCCAACCCTCTCCCCTCACCTGGGCGCTGTGCTTCCGGCGCCCCTTGTACACGCGCCCAAAGGAGCCTTCGCCGATCATTTCGAGGATGTGGTAGTTCTCCATCGCTCGGGACGGGGCCGCTGAGCTGCCGAGGCAAAGAGGCCAGTGAAGAGCAGCGTTTCCCCTCCCGCGGGCACCTCCCCTCCCGCGGGGCTGCACCCGGCGCCCGTTCCCCTGGGCGAGTGTCCCCCACCCGCCCCAGGCTTTGTTCCTGCCCACCGGCTGCACGGCAGGACGAGCCCCGAGCCCTGGTCGCAGCAACCCCGCTGCGGGATGAACCTCGCCCCGCTCCGCTCCCGCCCCGGGCCCGCCGCCGAGGCGTCTCCTGGCAACGGGCTCCCCGCTTCCGCTTCCGGGGCGGGCGGGGAGATGGCGGCGGCCGGTGAGGAAGCGGAGGCGACG
This sequence comes from Machaerirhynchus nigripectus, assembly GCA_013397975.1. Lineage (NCBI taxonomy): Eukaryota > Metazoa > Chordata > Aves > Passeriformes > Dicruridae > Machaerirhynchus > Machaerirhynchus nigripectus. The sequence continues at coordinate 504,066 of VZRQ01002291.1, forward strand.
GACTGGTAACAGCCCCCGTACCTTCCCCGATCTCTGCACCCTCCCCCGTGCCCGCACCCCTGCTGTCCCGCACCCCCAGCCCGCCCGGGCCGTCTGACCCCCGCCCGGTCGGTTCCCGCAGGGCGCTGCCGCCGGAAGTGGAGGTGCTGGAGTCCATCTACCTGGAAGAGCT
>VZRQ01002291.1:504262-536617 GCA_013397975.1 Machaerirhynchus nigripectus
CTCCGCCCCCCTCCACCTCCCGGCCTCGGGCCTGTCCACCTTCCTTGTGCTTTGGGTGTTTCTCTTTTATCTTAGTATCCTGATAAAGCTCCGGAGATCTCCATCAGGAATCCGCGAGGGCTGTCAGATGAGCAAATTCAAAAGTGAGTGCCAGGAGGGCGGGGATTGGCAATCCTTTCCTCCAGAGATCCGGGAGGCAGAACTGGTGGATAAGCCTTCTCTAATTCACGTTACTTCTCATGTCTGGTTAACAGATGGATACAGGCCCCTAAATTACTTTATCCTAAATCTCTCAGGAGCCACTGGTGCTGAATTTGACACAGAGGGGTCCACCTTATGGTTGTTCCCCTGTTGTCCCCCTGGGGCCTTGAAAGCTGCTGGTCCTGCCCTGACAGAGGTGGGACTGATCCAAGTCCTTGGGCAGCCCATTCTTGCCTTTATGCTTCGGTCCTTGGCACAGTGGAATGTGTGCAGAGACCTTGGTGCCTGCCAGCAGCACGAGAGGATGCGGCTCCCAACACTCAGGCGGGCTCCTCTTGCTCAGGGGCTGCCGTCAGATAAACAAAGCCTGGGATTCACCAGAACCAAAGGGTGCTGGGTGAGCTCAAGCTGAGGCCATCAGCAAATCTGCTCCTGCAAGTCCTGTCATGACAAAGGCTTCCTGTGCAGTGGCTTGTGGGGAGCCAGGACAGCATGTGAATGTGTGTGTGCATGTGTGCCCATCCTGTGCTCCAAGCAAAGCCTGAAGGCCAGTGCTCTCTTCCTCTTGTCATCACGGCAGGATGGCAGGTATGTGGGACAGTGGAAAGCTAGCTAAATTTGTATTAAGGATTTCTGCTGCTTTGCTGTAGGATTTCCCAGACCCTCAGAAGTGTTGCTGAAGCCAGGCTGGGGACAGAGGTGCTCTATGAACTGATCGAGGTGAGAGCTGGAGGAGGTTGGGGGTGACCAGCCGCATACACTGATCCCTGACTGCCCAAGGGGTGGGATGTCCCTGAGACCATGGGCAGGCCAGTGAGTAAAACATTTGCTTTAATGCTTTCACAGAAAGGGAAGGAGATCCTCACTGACAACAATATTCCTCAAGGACAGTGTGTGATCTGCCTCTATGGATTCCAGGTAAGCATGTGTCTCCTGACCCTGCAGACTGACTGGAAAGTGAGGCAAGAGAACAGGAAGTCTGACACTGGGATATCAGTCTGGGACCAAGATGTGCCCCAGCAGCCCCCTGCCCCCATTCTGTGGGTGATCCGACTGCACAGGGTCCTTCCTAGGGCAATACACTCTGCTCTTCCCATTAATCTCTAGATAATCTTCTACAGAAAATGGGCACGGGGCAGCGAGAGATGCTGGAGCATCTCCAAAGAAGCATAAGCTCTGGGGTTAGTTGATGGTGCATTTCAGCTTCCCTGTGTTGGTTACACCTCACCTGGGGTTCATCACAGAGGTGGTCAGGAGGGACTAGAACATATCCATGCAGGTGCTGAGGTTTGTGGGGACAGGGTACCTGGCCTTATCGGGGTTGCAAAGAAAGTCAGCACCTGCCTAGGAAGGCGAACACATCATGTGGGAAGATTGTTGGTTACACAGGAATATGTGGAGAAATCAGTCATAAAATCTTTGCATCTAGACATGAGGAGTGTTTCTAACATTTGAAACAAGAAGCAGCATCCCAGTAATTGCTGAGGGAGTGGAGATGCAGCCCAACAGATGTTAGGTGTCTCTGCCAGCACTAGTGCTGGTTCACCATGGCCACCGCTGACATGGAAGTGAAAACCCAACTCAGCTGGGTGGTTACACAACCCTTTGCTTAGAAATCTTTCAAAGATGCCCTTTTCTCTTGACAGGAGAAAGAAGCCTTCACAAAGACCCAGTGCTACCACTACTTCCACTCCCACTGTCTGGCCCGCTACGCCCAGCACATGGAGGAGGAGATCCTCATGCAGCAGGAGGAGAGAGAGCAGCACCTTGCACCATCCCCCAAACAGGTACTGAGCCCCCTTCCTTGGCCCCTGCACAGATCTTTGTAACATCTGTATCACCCTCTTTGGGACATGGAGCCTGTGCTGAGAATCAGAGCAGGGATTATACTAAGTTATCTCCAAGGGCCCTTTCCAGCCAAACAAGTTGGTTTATTGGATCTCTGGCTCAGTGCCTACTGTGTGAGGGGGCAAAGGAGTTGCATTTTTAGACTTCTGGAACCGCAGGAATTAGAAAAGAGAGCTCCTTCCCTAGTTCTAGTCCTTGAACTGCACGGGATTGCAGCAGGGTAAACATGATCACCTGTGTTTTGGGGTGATAAAACCTGCCTAGCACATGCTGGAACAGTTGTCAGCTGCAGAACAAACAGCACAGCTGACCATGGAACTAGTCAAAGGCTCCTTCCTACAAACCCTTTCAAAGAGGTGCTGCCTAGATGACACACTCCACTTTGGAGCAGAGGAAAATAGATCCTAGGCTGAGGACTGAAGCCATACGCGTTGACAGGGGTGCTATGTAAAGCAGTCAGCTGCTGGAGCACAAATCCCAGCATGCCTGATGTGGAGACACCTTCCATAGCAGTTGTTGAGGCCCCAGGCTGCTTTCATGCTGCTGGAACCCCTCTGGGCTTCCTTACCTTGGCAGAAGAGTGAAGAAGACCACCCTGTTCCACTTCCAGGGTGGGGTTATGGGGCAGCGTGTGAGCTGGATCGCAGACAGGGTGTGCTATCACCTCTTGCCTCCCCACAGGAAGTTGGTGTGCAGTGCCCTGTCTGCCGGGAGACCCTGGTCTACGACCTCTGTGCTCTGAAGGCAGCGCCGCCCCCGCAGCACCCTCTGGTAAGAGATGGGGGCTCACCTGCCCAGCTGTGCCTTCTCACTGCGTGGCTTCACCTGGGACATTGTAAGAGATGAATGCATGCACACTCTCTCTCAGGTCCTCCTAGATGTCCTATCCAAAGGGCAGCTCACAGAGGGCAGGTTCAGTTGTATAGCTCTAGTTGAGCAGATGTGCTGAGGGAGAGGTGATTCTGCCATGGGGCACATCCCTGCCCCCAGTGGGATACAGTCTGGTCAGGAGAGTGACCTGGTGGTAGCTGCTCTGCATCCTGCCCCACAGCAGGATGGTCCAAAGCAGTCATGGCAGAAACAGTGGGTCTGCACTGGGATGCTCTGCCTCTGTCCAGGGATTTTCCATGCATCTGTAGGCCTGGTCAATGTGGCAGAAGGAAGCAGGTTGCCTGGCACTGTGCAAAGAAGGGTTTGGGGAGTAGCTCCTAGCCCTGCCACTGCCTATCCATGCTAGGTGTTGAGAGAGCCCTTACCCTGCTTTCTTCCGCTCAGGAGCCGTACAGGCCAGATGCCAAGGTGCTGCAGCACCAGGAAGAACTGCGCCTGATTTTCAAGAGACAGCAAGAGAAAGGGGGAATCATCGACCCCGAGGCAGAGAGGAACCGATATTTCATCAGCCTCCAGGCGGTATGGCACTGGGGGCAGGGAGCTGCTGAGGGGGCTCTGGGCTGCAGGACCAAGCACTGTCATCTGCTGTGGGACACCCCTGTCCTTTTCTTCACTGGTGGCTTCTTTCTTTCAGCCTCCAGCTGCGGTGGATCCAGGCCAAGCAGCCGCTGCCTCTGAGCTGTCGGTGAGTGCCCGCGCTGCGGACGTGCCCCAGCCGCCCAGCCAAGCCTCAGCTCCCGAGCCAGCTGGGGCGTCGGAGGCCAGGGCGGAACCCAGGCGGCCCGAGAGGCCTGCTGTGCCCAGAGAGCAACTGAGCAAGAGGGAGAGGCACAGAGGGGAGAAGCCAGGTTCCAGAGGCCAGGGCAGGCAGCTGTGCAGTGGCTCGCAGGAATCAGGAGAGGAAGCCTGTCATCCACTCCATGGCTCCAGGGGGCTCAGGGTCTTCAGCCAGAGACCAGAGCGGAGACCTGCTGGACGGCACAGCCAGGAGTTTTCAAAGCCTCACAGTAGAAGCAGGGCTGCTCCCTTGGCTGACAGAAAGGAGCTGTGCCCTGAAGACCTCTCACCAGCAACAGAGGCTGCGGACTTGAAAGAGGAGCACCATGACGTGGAGAAATGGAGCACAGAGGACGGGACTGAGGCCCGGGGCAGGAAAAAGGAGAACCTGATGTTCAACCGCAGTGACCACAAAGCTGCCCCCAACTGGCAGGGCCACCATAGGCCCTGGGATTGTGGAAGGTGGGAGAGGTCCAGAGCTCAGGAACGTGGTTCCTACCCCAGAGCACCAAGAGGGCGAGGGGTGTTCAGGCCCAGTGGACATCGAGAAGCCCATCCTGAGAAGGAGAGTGGCTCCTAGCAGGAATGATGAGGGGCTGGGCTGGGGGAAAAAAGGGCTGTTTCTGGGGAGAACAATGAAGGCTCTGGTGAAGCAGTAGCAAGCAGACACCGTACCCCTTGGAAGGGAGGAGGCAGATGGCACATGGGACAGCTTGGGACAGACAGTAAAGCATCCTGGCATAAGCAGCTGGCTGTCGCCAGCATTGGATAAGTGGAATCTTGACAGATCGTATCAGCCTTGGTCTCAAAGGACCCAGAAGACAGAGGTAGCTTTGGGGATCTGCAGCTATCGTTCCTATAGGTGAAATGCCAAGAAATATGTACACCTACAGAGCAAATGGACTGAGCCCAGCATGGTGTCATGGCAGAGCCAAAGTTGTGGCAAGACCTTCCCCAGAAGCCAGTGTCCCATTGGAGCTGCAGTGGTGCCAAGTGATGGGACTGTGCCAGGGCAGTATACTGGAGCTCAGCTCCACTCACTCCACTCACTCTGTCCATCATTCCTTCTCAGAGCACCTTCTCAACTGCTGTCCATCATTCCTTCTCAGAGCACCTTCTCAACTGCTGGGATTGGCCAGGCAAGTCCTTTTTACACAGGACATTTCTCAGTCCCAGCCAGGAGATCCAAGTTAAGGTTAAGTCAACACATTGGCAGGTCACGACTGTCTGGTGGCTGAGGCCTCACCTTGGCTGCCACTTCTCCAGGAAGCCCATATTTAGCTGGAGCTCCTGCCCTATCTTTCAGCTGCTTTTGTGCTGAAGCTGATGGGGGGAAAACGTGGAAGAGAGCACTCTGCTTTGTAACCTGTATCTGTCAGAATCCCCCTCCAAGGCCAGGCTGTCTCTTGGCACTTCTGACAACCCCAAAGTGAAGACATGCCCCGGTATTTTGGATACTGCTACCCTCCTGTAATCTTCAAGCTGATATTGCTTAAATGAGGATTTGATGTTTAAACTAACTTGGTGCAGTTACATCTACTGCTTCTCCACAGATTTAAATGGTGTCCCAATTCAAAGTCACAAAGAGTGATCCCAAGCCTCTGAAATGGGGCACTGCTATTAAATTAATTTGTTGGGTCTTCTCCAGAGCCTGCTCCCTTTGTTTCCTCTGCCCTCTTGCTCCTGTTTGTTGCTTTTTGGAGCGAAGGTGTTGATCCCTGGTATTTCTTGATTCCTTCCCTGTTCCCTACAACCAAGACCGAGGCAGAGACCTTCCCCTGGCACTCCTGGTTGGCAGGAGGGCTCCCTGCTTTGCCTGGCTTAGTGTAAGCTCTCTGCCTCACCTGGGCAATAGAGATTCCTTCACACTTGTTTGTGCCTTGTCCCCCACCTCTTGTGCCCACACGTGGGTTGTTATTGTCTTCCTCCTTCTAAGTGCAAAAATAGCAGTGCCACAATGGACTTGCCAGAACTTCATGTGAGATCCCCAGGAAACCAACGGCTGTGTGTGCCAGGAGGGCATTTGCCAGCGCACACATCTGTCTGGCTGATCTTTGGCACATGAAAGTTGCACTAACCCCATTCCTGACTGAGAACTCCTCATCTGCTGCCCTGCTTACTCCATACCTGGTCTTGACCTGAAGGGGTTGGTTTAACCTGCCCAAGAACCTTCTGTGCCTCGATTTCCAGTACTGGTCTATTTTCAGCCCTAATGCTCTAAAATAATTCTTTTTTTTTTGTCCCTCCTTGGCCTGAGCCTACACTACCTGTCCTGGGCTAGGTGATCTGAGAGCCAGATGTTGTGCCCTCCTGCAGATGAGGGCTGAGCACTCGTGCCCTGAAGAGAGCTCTAATTTTTCTTCAGTGCTCCCTCTGTCCTTGTTCAGCTGTTTTCTGGGGGAATGGCCTGCCCGCAGTTGGGTGAAAAGGTGCAAACTTTACCTGATACTGGTGCTTGTTCTGCTTCTGCCTTCACTGGTGAAACTGCTGTGCTCCAAGAAAGTCATTTGACTGTGTCCTGAAAGAAACATGGAAGATCTCTGCCCCTCACAGCAGCTGAAACTTCTTGGCTTCCTCTGGTGTGCCAGGATTACTCTCAACAGGAAAGTTGCTGTGCCATGTTTGGAGCATGGGAATTCAGCCATGGAAATCAGAGTGAGGACTTGGATAACTTTAATCAAATGCCAGATATGTTAGTGGGAATAGTGCTTTAGGAAGGGCCCTCTGACTCACTGCTGTGAGCCTGGAGCAGAGGGCATTTTTCAACAGTATGTGGCAATGAATTTGGGATAAACAAACCAAACCTCCAGGTCAGAGGGGAGGAAGAGAGCCTGCACGCTGACCTGGGTCCCCTTGTTTGGTGTCCACCTGTGTCACTCACCTACCTCACAAGGCTGTTGTGAGGCTTACCTGGCAAAAGCCCTCGGGCCGCGGGCTCTGGCACTGCCAGAAAGGCACTGGCAGTGTCTGTAGCATTAACACTATTAAAAGCAAGCAGCGAGAAATGTTGCGTGTGGTGACCCTCTGGCTCCCCCCCCCAAACACTCCCCATCCCTACACAGCTGTGGGACATTTGGCAGTCACTCACTGGTCAGTTTTGACCCCCAGCTTTGAGGCAAGAGGCTGGATCTGAGCAGCCAGCCTCTGCAGGATGGCCAAACACAGGGTTTGAGATGCCAACCAGCAGCATCCTACTCCTTCATTTGCAGGAGCATTTTTGCAAGTCTGAGGTTGCTTTAAAGCAGTGCCTATTTGCAGCAAAATTCATCCAGGTGCCATTGGCTGCGCCCCTGTGTATTGCTGTGTGCCCTTGGCTATGCCTTTGGCCCCACAGGGCAGAGCCAAGAGGAGGGCTAAGCAGCGACCTGCAATTTGGGTTTGGCTTGGAACCCACTCCCCCAGCCCCAGCAAGGTGATGCAACCCCCAAAACTGACCACAGTAACATAGGACTGCCTCTGGGGAAACTGATTTTCAGGATTCTGAAAGAGGAACTGGAAGGGGAGAGCTCTTGGGAAAATATGCTGTAACTGGCCAAAGCCTCTCATCTGCCCTCATATAGCTCCAGGGCCCCACATCTCCTCTGGTGGGAAGGACAGTCATGCCCACCTAGGAACAATATCCAAGCAGATCTGTGACTTGGCATTCATAACTCAGCAGGACCAGTGGCAGGACCAAGGAACAATGAGTTCAATGAGTTGTCTCTTAGGAGCTGCTTTTTTTCAGAAACACTGGATTTGCAGTACTGGCCTTGCCAGGCCCTGGTCAGGAGGGCTCTGGACCAGCAGCTGCATAGTGGGGCAACTAACAGGAAAACAGACCAGAGACAAGAGCTGTGTTGTGCACTTCACAGAGGATATTCACAAAGCAGTGAGACCACTGTCCTTTAAAAAAACCAGACGCTTTTAGCAGTGTAGAACCCCAATGTCCTGCCCAAAGGAAACGCCCTTCTAGGGCATCTCCAGGCTGACCCACAAAGAAGGGGATTCACACCAGGAGCCTTGGTAGCTTACAGCAATCCCAACATGAGGCACACACTGGTGAGCAGGGCTGGTGCAGTAGCACCTGAGTCTGGGGAGCAGATTCCCTCCTTTGCTGTGAGGCTGGCAGCTCTGGAGCTCCAAAACCAAGGCATCAGAGGGGTAGAAGGGAACAGAGACCTGGCCTGTGCAGGTGGGCAGCTTCATGGCATCCCCAGGACAGTCACATCTTTGTTCCAGTCCTCTCAGTGTCACAAGGGAAAGCTGGCCCCTGGTCACAGTAGACTGGAACTTATGTTTGAAGTGGCTCCTTCAGGGTCCGTCTTGTAAAGCATGAAGTGGCCTTGCACCTGGGCAGCGCTGATCTGTTTGGAGACCGCCAGCGCCTGCTCCGCGAACCGCTGGGCTGCAGCCGGGGGCTGCTCGGGGTAGAAGCGCTGAAACATGCAGGCGAGCTGCCAGCGGGAGCAATGGCCCACGTACTGCTTCAGATCCACGCGGCCAGGACGTACCAGGGCTGGGTCCAGCCTGTCAAGAGACAAAGGCGGGGCCTGGAAAACCCGGTCAAAGCATCTGTGCAGGGTAGGTCCTGCAGGAAGCCGCTGTCCACACTACCACAACCCATATCCTATCTGCAAAGTGCCGCACGCTGTGAGATGGTAAAGGGGGAAAACAGGTTCATCCCTGGGGAGATTAAGGGGGGAAATCAACCCATAAAGAAAGGAGAGAGCTGGAGAAGGACTGACTCCAAAGGAGAACAAGAATGTCCTGGGAAACAGCTCTGCCCATCTCTGTCCCACGAGCAACCTCTGAACAAACCCCTAGGGCAGCTCCGTCTAGAGTGAGCCAAGCCTGCCACAGCACAACAGCTGTCCAGGCACTGTGAGCCCAGGCTGCATCCCACCAACCCTGTGGGCTGCACATGGGGCCAGTGCTCCACTCACAGCATGGACACAACCCCAAAACTTGCAGCTCCCCGTGGGCAGGAAGGTGGTACCACTCCTCAAGGGCACAACCATGTTCTGAACAGCAAGTAGGCACCTGAGGCTCCAGCAAAAGGGATCCTGATTAGCATTCAAGGGATTTGCATCCCAAGGGAGGATGCAGAAAACCTGAACCCCTAGTCTTCATGCTGGAGGATTCAATCAATAAAGCCCAGCAAAAGGGAGCAAGGTTTTCCTGTGCTACCCACCCCACTCCCTCCCAGGGGCAGCTCTGACCTGTCCACATAGTTGGTGGTCATGAAGACAATCCTGGCTTCTGTGGAGGCCACGCCATCCAGCGCATTGAGGAGACCGCTGAAGGTCAGGCGCCCCATGCCTTGGTACACAGCCGGGTCTGGGAACAGAGGTGTCTGAGATTGTAGCTGTTGGTTTGCAGGCCACCTTTCTATCCTCTGAGGCTTATGCCAAGCTCCCCATTCCCTCCTTGCTTGGAGGCTGACCCTGTGCCTGGCTGGCAGCACATTCACCTCCCCTGCCCGCACGCACCCATGGGAACACAAACAGAGAATGAGAGGGAAAGCTACCTTCTCCCTCATGCTCAAAGTAGCTGGGCAGGAGAAGGACCTTTGCCTGAGGATAAAGGATCCAAATTTCCTTTACAGCCTAGCCAGACAGCTAGGCTGGACAAGCTCCAGTTTGGGCCCTGAGGCCTGAGAGATTCCCCCACTCCTGGTCTCTGCTGGTGCGGTTGAGCAGCCCAGAGTCTAAACATTTTCGCCGTACAGCCAGGGAACCTCCCTCCTGCTGCTGACCCAGGAACAGGGGCAGTGCTCACTCTCAGCAGCAAGGTCCCGGCTGACAAAGGCAGCATCCACATCCTCCAGCAGGATGATGCTCTGCTGTGGTGCTACGCTCAGGAGGTGATTGAGCCGGTCATCAGAGAGGCTGTGGTCACTGAGGCTCAGCAGGCAGATACTGTACTCCAGTTCCCCAGCCAACGCTGTGCTGGAAAGGACATAAACCACAAGGGTGAATCACAGTGGGAAAGCCTAGAGTCAAGGAAGAATCAGATTTCTCCACCCAGCAGTAGGGGAGAGGGCAGAGGGGTCCTTTCCCAGCAGGGATCAGATCTGAGGGCCAGGCGGAAGCCCCTGCTCAGCCTGCCCATGCCATGCAGCACTGTGCAAAGCAAGGGCACAAAGGGCTTGTCACCCTCACCTGTCACGGTGCCAGCAATGCAAATGCTTACAATAGGCACCACACATAAGGCACAGCCCACTCCTGTATTCCAAACCCAAACTCATCCACACTTTCTCATCCAAGACTGCTGTGACCCAGAGCAGGCAGCTGGTGGGTAAACTGCTGTCAGGCAGCTGGCAATACTCACATGAAGCTGCTTTTCCCACAGCCAGGAGGACCATACAGCAGGTAGCCTCTTCGGTAGGGGATCCCTAAGAAGACAGTGTTCTTTTAGGATAACCACCTGGATTGCTCTGTGCTCCCTTCCTCTGAGCTGTGGTATTGTGCTGAGCATGCAAAGAGGATACACCTGGGGAAGGTAAGCAGCAGGGAAAAATCTCTCCACAGCCAATTCCAGAGAGGACCATGAGCATCCTGCACCACCCCACACAGTACAGAGCACACCACACCAGAGCCTTGCCTCTTTCAATGTACCACTTCGGGTTGCTGATAAACTCCTTCACATCCTGAACCAGCCTCTCTGACACGCCTTCCTCCAGCACCACGGAGCTGAGGGGCCGGCGGCGGCGGGGGAAGCCGAACTGACGCCACTCTGCTCCCACGGCCGTGTACATGATTGTCCTCCCCTCCTGCTGCTGCAGTGCCAGCTCCCGGGCTGCAGAAAGAGGCAGAGGGGACAGCTGCCAGGAAGAGAATCTCCCATAAAGCCCTGGGCATCTCCAGGGAGTAGGCTGTTCCCAGCAGGACCCCACACAGTTCCCCTACAGACCTTCCTGAAGGATGTTGAAGAAGATCTCCCGGTCAGTGCCCAGTGCAGTGAAGGTGACAGACTCCCAGGGAGTCCCTGTGTTCAGGTCAAGCATCTGCGTCTCCCGGCTGCGCTCGACACGAATCCACTTCCTGCGATACCTGGGGCAGGAAGACAGGTGGGGGTACAGTGAACCAGCACTACTTGGCTGCGCCTCATCTGGTTCATGCCTCAAGAACACTCATCTCAGGTAAGGAAATCATTGCACTGCTGGGTACTTGCCGCTCTTGCTACTCTTCATCTCCTGCCCTAACCCAGACCCCCAGAGAGGAGGCAGGATCCTCTACGCTGCCTCTAGGAGCCCCCCCAGTTTGCCAAAGTGAGGCTCAACCCCCAAACTGCTTTACCCCTTACCAGATGAAATGATTCCCAAGGCTGGGGACAAAGTCGAACTTGGTGCTGACACGCCCACTTTCATGCTGCAGGTAAGACGTCTCAACACTGAGGTGCTGCGTGTGCTTGGCGTGGTGGGAGACCCAGTTCAGCAGCCACTGGTAGCTCTTATCCTTGCTGGGCACCTCCAAGGTGATCATATAATGGCGCCTGAAAGCCACCAGCCCAAATTGGGCCCCCTTACGGGCCGCTGCCAGGACTGTGCCCACCCCAACGAGGCCAAACCCAGCCCCAAAATATGGGTTGTCCTTCAGTGCTAAGACAAAGTCAGAAAGGGGCATCGTGGGAGGTTAGGCAGCTCCTTTCCACAGCATGGTTTCTGCACTCCGGAAACAAACCTGCAAGGAAAGACTGAATGGTAGCAAGGAACATAGCAGATCACGCACAGTTCCCTCGCCTTTCTTGTGGCCAGTCCTCAAGGTGAAAGGCTGCCTGGCACATTTGGATTTCCCACATCTGTGCTTATTACCAAATGTTCAGACAGCTGCTGGCTGCAGGAACCTCCTCCCTCTCTGCAGGCCACTGGGTGAGCCAAGCAGCAGGGGGCCAGGAGGCTCTTGAAGAAGCACAGGAGCATCTGTAGCTTCTTCAGTCAAGACAACAATCCCAGAGTTTTACAGGGTTTTATTCTTTAAACAGCCAAAAATCATGAGCACTGCAATTATTTAAAGTTTATCGTTTGAAAAAGCTGAAGCACATCCCCAGGGTGAGCCAAGAGCCGGGTCTTTGCTGCTGAGGACGGGCACACAACGGTAGTGGAAGGCGCACCTCCACGTCTGGATTACAGCGCCGCATGCTCCGGGGGCCTGAGGCTTCTCCACCTTCCTCAGCAGGTCTGTCATGTACTGGGAACGAGGGGGAGCCTTCCCCGCCAGACACACAGCCACGCTCTGCTCCCCCAGGTGCAGAATTCCACCTCCACTAGAACAAGGCGTGACCTTCCTCCTTCCCAGGACACAGTAGCCCGTGGGCAGGGTCCCGCAGCCTCCCCCGGCAGTATCCCACTCTTCCCTGCAAGAGACCTGGATCCACACCGGCCTTCGCCGCAGCAGAAGCCCAGCCCCGGCCGCTCCGCGGAGGAACCCGCACCGCTCTCGCCCCCGCTCCACCCGGTGCCGCTGCCGCCGCTCACCTGCGCCGCGCCGCTTCCGCTCCCGCCCGCGCCGCTTCCGGCCGCACCATAGAGCGGGGCCGGCCGGGCCGGGTAGAGCGGCTGCGCGAGAGGCACAAAGGGGGGCGCTCTCGCCGCCGGACACCACCACCGAGATGTGCCGGGCCAGGGGGATCCGGGGCGGCGGGGACAGCCCGGGCTGAAGGGACCCTGGCGACAGCCCAGGGTAAGGGGCGAGAGGCTGGGGGGTGCCGGGGACAGATCGGGCTGAGGAGTGAGGGGCTGGGAGGGCCNGGGGCCTGGCCGGACGGGACTCGTGGGGGCACCTGCTGGCTGGAGAGTGGGCATAGCTCAGAGGGTGGGCTCGGGGCTCGGCCCAGCTGGAGCCAGGGAGCAAGCCCTGGGTGTTGGGCTCAGGGAGAGGGTACAGGTGTCCTTGCACTCTTGTCTACCCGGTGACAGAGGGCTTGCCAGCGGCCTGCTTGGGCACAGCAGAAAGGAGCCGGCATTGAGATACTCTGCCTTGAGACTGGCACCACAGGCTGCTCCCCAAAATCCTCTCGGGCTCTGGGATGTCCCTCATTTAAAGTGCTTTCTTCTCTTTCAGATTGAGAGGTCATTTAGCCCAGCGCCAAGGCAGTGTCTGGTGGCAATGAGCACAGCAGTGACTGTATCAGAGGGTGCCAGCAGGGAGATGGAGGCCCTGTGCTCGGAGCTGCTCCTGCCCACACCGGGAGAGGTGGGAGCTGTGGGAAGCCCTGGTGTGGCCAGCACTGGTCTGGCTGGGACACCCGCACTGGCTGCCAGCCAGGACTTGCTGCTGACAGAGGCGTCGATGCCTGGGGAAGGGGCTCACTCTGAAGGAAGCAATGTGGAAATATTCATCGAGGCAGTGGCTGGGAATGTGACACTGAGCAACACGGCCAGTGCCACAGGTATGGGGTGCAGGGAGCGCAGAATGGGCCCCACTGCACTCAGCAGAGGGAGAGAGGTCTGGCCAGGGTCCCTGTCTCAGGTGCCCTCAGGTTTCTGACCCTGCATCATGAGTCTGGTGCCACCACTGAGTACAGACCTGGCACCAGCTGGGTGTGTGGGTGGGGAGAGTGACTGTGGGAGTTGCATGCTGCATGAGGGGGTCACTCCAGGCTGTTAGTAGGGACCAGGTAGAGATCTCCACCTGGACTGCTGCCCCCCAGCATGCTTCCCACGTGGGTCCAGTGTGGGCACATCCTAGTAGGAATGGGGCCAGGCCAGCCTCTCATTTCTGTGTGCCTCCAAGGTGCAAAGGGACAGAACTGGTTATCATGGTCACCTGGGTGGTGGTATTCCCCTCTTATGGGAGATGTGGTTCCCAAAATGTAATTTGTGGCAATAGGGGTTTATTTTCCTTGTCCAGAGCTGGAACTGAACCACCAGTCCCAAGCTCTGGGCCCGGCAAAAGCTGTTTCTAATGCTCACCCCTTGCTCTCTGCAGAGGTTCTGGTCAAAGTGGTGGAATTGTACTTCTGCGAGAGGTGTGGCCAGAGCTTCTCAGAGGCTTCCCTGCTGTCCCAGCACCAGTGCCTGCTGCTGCCCCCCCCAGAGCACCTGGAACTCCCAGGGGCACTATTGGCTTCTGCCAGCGAGGGCCAGACTGACCCTGGGGGCTCAGAGCTGCCCAGAGCCAGCACACAGGAGGGCTCTGCTCCTGAGTGCCTGCTGTGCCCTGTCTGCCGGGAGGCATTTGTGCAGCCTGGCCAACTCAAGGAGCACTTCAAGACCCACCGTGCCCCATCGGGAGCCCTGCCCTGTCCCGAGAGGGGCTGCCACTTCACCACAGAGGACCGCAAGCAACTGCGCAGCCACTTGCGCCACCTGCACGGGGCCTCCCCCGTGTCCTGTGCCTGCCGGGCCTGTCCGCTGCTCTTCCCCAGCCGCCAGGCCATGGAACAGCACCACCGGACACACTTCCCCTTCCACTGTGGCCACTGCGACTTCATCACGGCCAATGCTAAGCTCTTCTGGCAGCACAGGAAGGGTCACACCACAGAGTCCCCCTCTGAGATGCCCACAACAGGCGACCCCCCCAGTTCAGACCCCCACGGCCTCGACCAGTGCTGCGTCCTACCATTGGGTATGGCTGGGTGAGGGGTTGGGGCTTGTGGGTGCTGCAGAGGCTGGCTGTGTCTGTGCATCGCACTGTTACAACTGGAGGAGTGGGGGGTGAAGCTGCAGTGCCAGAGGGCTGGGAACCCTGCATTCCTGCCTGCCTGCAGCACAGTTTGTGCCCTCCATCTCAGCCAGGTGGTTTTTCTGCTTGTGTGTGGGTGTGTGGGGGTGGCTTCCTCTTGCCTGGAACATGATGATCTCTTGTCTTTCCCCACTGAAGCAGCATCAGAAGGGCAGGAGGAGGCAGGTAATTGCCACCCTGGGTGGAAAGCCAGCATAGCAGAAGCCAGGCCAGCAAAGCCTGCAGCTACTGGGGACAGCTCCTTGAAGGGGCAGAAAGCATCAGCTGGAGAAGAGGACTCGGAGAGCAGTGGGGATGAGTCACCAGAGGATGGCGAAAGCCTCTGCGAAGCCGAGGCCAAGGAGGATGGGAAGGCAGCTCCCAAGAAAGTTGGAGTGCTACAGGCACAGCACTTCAAAGGTAGGATGCGGGGCCCTACCAGGAGCTGCTCAGACTTTGTGAACAATCACCACATCCTCAGGGCTGGCAGGGAAATGTGGCCCAGGCTGGTGGGTGACCTCATATCTCCTGCACATATCAGTGCACTTGTTCCCCTGACTTCTGCCCGAGCAAATACGTCCCTTCTTTGCCTGTTTACGCATGCTGCCAGGTTTAGGCAAAGGTCTGCCTAGCTTTGGGGCCGGGGCACATGGGCAGGCCTGATGTAGGCTGCGCTTTGCCAGTGTTGAGCTGGAAAGAGCTCACCTGAAGTGGGCTGGTGGCTTGGGGTGGGGACAGTCCCTCTGAGTAGGTGGCTGCTGTGTGACTGCGCATGTGCATAAACCCTCACCCTGGCACAACTGGATCAGGG
Organism: Machaerirhynchus nigripectus; assembly: GCA_013397975.1. NCBI lineage: Eukaryota > Metazoa > Chordata > Aves > Passeriformes > Dicruridae > Machaerirhynchus > Machaerirhynchus nigripectus. The sequence continues at coordinate 519,434 of VZRQ01002291.1, forward strand.
ACAGAACATCTGCCTGTGCTCTCCATCTTTTCCCTATTGACTGCTCCCCCTCCTCTGTTCCCCCAGGGGATGTTGCAGAAGGCTCCGAGTACCTCTACAAAACCCACATGTGCCCCGAATGCAAGCGGTGTTTCAAGAAGCGGACGCACCTGGTAGAGCACCTCCACCTACACTTCCCTGACCCCAGCCTGCAGTGCCCCAACTGCCACAAGTACTTCACCAGCAAAAGCAAGCTGAAAATCCACATGATGCGGGAGACAGGCGAGAAGGCTCATCGCTGCCCACTCTGCCACTACAGCTCAGTGGAGAAGAACGCCCTCAACCGCCACATGGCCAGCATGCACGAGGACATCTCCAACTTCTACTCCGATGTTTACTCCTGCCCCGTGTGTGAGGAGAAGTTTCGGCTCAGCCAGGCCCTCAAGGAGCACTTGAAGACTCACAAAGCCGAACCCAAGAGGCTGAGCTGCTTCCACAGGGACTGCGACTACTGTGCAGAGGACCGTAAGGAGTTTGTCCGTCACCTCAAGGATGCTCATGGCATCAAGGCGGTGGAGTGCAAGTACCATGCCTGCTCACTGCTCTTCGGCACGGCTGAGGCCATGGAAGCTCACCGGAAAACCCACTACGCCTTCCACTGCCAGCAGTGTGATTTCATCTGCTCCAACAAGCATGTTTTCCGCAAGCACAAGAAGCAGGGGCACCCAGGCAGCGAGCAGCTCCAGTGCAGCTTCTGCCCCTACGCCACTTTCAACCCTGTAGAGTTTCATGACCACGTGGGCAAGATGCACGCCAACGAGAAGATCCACAAGTGTACTGAGTGTGCCTTCGCTACTGCACACAAACGGGTGCTCATCCGGCACATGCTGTTGCACACTGGTGGGTGTCCCCTGTAGGGGTCCCAAAAGCTGAAGTGGGCTGGGGAGGGTGTCTTGTCCTTGCCCTGGGTGGGCAGAGAGGGCTGGGTCAGGGCTCCTGGGTCCCACCACCAGCTTTGCCACCCCAGGATCACTTGGCTGAAGTTGTTGCATGCTCCCTGCTGAGCTGGTTTCCCTGCCATGTTGCTTTATCTGGCTGTCGTGCTGAAGGCATTTGTGTGTTGCATGTAGGAGAGAAACCTCACAAGTGTGAGCTCTGCGACTTCACGTGCCGGGATGTGAGCTACCTGTCCAAGCACATGCTGACCCACTCCAATGACAAGAACTTCATGTGCACCGAGTGTGGGTACATCACCAAGTGGAAGCATTACCTGAACGTCCACATGCGAAAGCACACTGGAGATCTCCGGTAAGACCCCCTGCTCCACTGGCCTGGCAGCATAGTCAAGCTCCCCAAATCCTGCTCCAGGGGTCTGCTTCTCCTGGCTGCATTGTGTGCCAGACTTTCTCATGCTTCACCTGCCCTGTCTGGTGCATAAGAAATTTGGTCTTTGAACTTGCAGCATGGTGCTGTGGAGGCAAAGCTATTTTTGGGGTCTTTATGCCACCAAGGAGGTATATTACCTCAGAGGTGCAACTCTGAGCTTGGGTTCATGGCTCTGCTGATGTTTGTGGGTCAAGACCTGTTCAGGACTGCCAAATTATCACCTCCTTTGGGTCTAGCCTGCCTCCAGGGATGCCGGAAGTGCTGTTGGTGTGCACATGTGAAAATGTGTGTGTCTGACATGGTCACTGCATGGATTACTCAGGGAATCTATCTCCAGTCCCCGGGCTGGGGGTGTAAAGCACCAGCGGTGCCAGGGGCTGCAGCAGGGAGGAATGGCCTGTGGTAAGAGCTGTCTGGATGGCAAAGGTCTGATCTGGCTAACCGAACAGTATCCCTTCCCCGTTTGTCTGGGATGCGGAAGGGGACCTCAGTGTGCCTGACGAAGCTCAGCCTGCCCCAGTTCCTCGTGCTGCCTGACCAGTTGTGCTTGTCCCCGCAGGTACCAGTGTAACCAGTGCTCGTACCGGTGTCACCGTGCTGACCAGCTGAGCAGCCACAAGCTGCGGCACCAGGGTAAAAGTCTGATCTGCGAGGTGTGCGGCTTTGCCTGCAAGCGCAAGTACGAGCTGCAGAAGCACATGCAGGCAAAGCACTCACAGAACTACCAGGTGCCTGTCTTTCAATGTCAGTACTGCACCTACCAGACCAAGTACAAGCAGGCGCTGCTGAACCATGAGAACTGCAAGCACACCAAGCAGAAGGAGTTTCGCTGTGCCCTCTGTTCGTACTGCACCTTCAGTAACACCAGCCTCTTCTTCCACAAGCGCAAAATTCATGGCTATGTTCCTGGTGACAAGGACTGGCTGGAAAATTACGCCAGCAAGGAGCTGGAGATCAGCTCATCTGAGGCACTCTTTGGCTACGAGCTCGGTGCAGCCCTGCATGTGGATGCCAGTTCCTCCCTCACTGGCAAGGAGCAGTGGACAAAGGAGAAACCATCCCAAGTGGAGTCTCAGGGAGAAGAGGGCTACCAGCAAATGTTCGTGGTGCCCCTCCTTGAGCAGGATGCTGCTCCACCAGAGAGCAGCAGCGAGGCAGAGAGAGGTGTGGGCGAGGGTGAGCAGAGCTGTCCTATTGCTGGCAATGCCCTGGAAGATGACTGCGTGCAAGGAAATGCTGCCACAGGCTCTACTGAGCTCACTGTTTCTGAAGACGTGCCAGAGAGCTGCACCTTGCACTTGGAGGCATTGAGTGTCTCATCTGACCCTCTCCTGGAGAACTTGACTGGAGAAGCCTGTGTGACCCAGCCAGAAAGTGTGGAAGTGCTGTCCTGCAAGGAGCCTCCCGTGGCCTATGAGATGCTGGGTTCCCAGGATGGCCTTGGCTTGGAGGACAGTGGCAATACACTCAAAGACATCCCAGACTTTGAGGAAGAGGAGGGAGATGTACAGGAAGACAAGGTGGTGAAGGGCAGTGTAGCGGCAGGAGACAACCAGGGAAAAGACACCCTAAAGGAGGACATGGGCCACCTTGAGGGGTCATGCTCAGACCACCACAAGATGGTGGCAGACACGGAGGTGAGAGAGACCAGCCAAGTCAAGCTGCCAGAGGCCTGGCTCGGCATGCTGAAGACACCTGAACAAGGCCACCTGCCTGTCCCAGAGGATGTGACCACCTCTGGTGACAATGCCAGGGGTGGCTCAGAGTCAGTGCTGAAGGCTCTGCGGAAGCAGGACAAGGAGCAGGCAGAGACGCTGGTGCTGGAGGGCAGGGTGCAGATGCTGGTGGTGCAGTCAGAGAGCCAAGTCTTCAAGTGTGAGAAGTGCTCATACATCACACGGAAGGAGAAATCCATGTCCCTGCACTCCAAAGCCAGCTGCCAGAGCCGTCGGGCCCCGCTCGTGTGCCACGAGTGTGGTGCCAGCTTTAAGCAGCAGAGGGGACTCAACACCCACCTCCTAAAGAAGTGTCCGGTTCTCCTGAAAAGCAACAATATCCTCAAACCAACCAGTCAGGAGGGACCTGGACTGGGCCAACCTGCTGACCAGCCTGGTGATAATGGTACAGAAATGGTAGAGAGCGAGAAAGGAGGCTCAGAGGAGTCCAGGCATACTGAGAGCCCTTGGGAAGCTCAACTGCTGCCTGATAAAACACAGGCAGCAGGCAGTCCTTTGGCTGGGGCACAGACATCGAGCTGTCATGCCTCTGAGAAATCCCTGCTGGGTAGCAGCACAGAGATGGCAGAAGAGCCTCCCCAGCAAGGGGGTGGGACTGAGCCAGGTGGAGCTGCTGGTGCCTCCCAACCTGGGAAACCCCCAGAGAAATACCGACTGGAGGGAGGGAAGCTGCACTGCAATGCCTGCTCCTTTGTGTGCTCCCGTGTCACCACCATCACCTCCCATGTGGAGGATGGCTGCCGGAACCTGGAGCAGTTCTGGTGCTCCCTGTGTCCTGAGTCCTTCCGCTCCCGGCGGGCCCTCAAGAGCCACTGTGCTGAAAAGCACATCGTGCCTCCCAAGGTGGATGAATCCCGAAGGACTGAACTCCCTGAGGGGGACCCACCCAGTGTTGAGAAAAACCAGCCCAGCAATCTCCCACTGGATGCAACCCCACCAAAAGCCACCCTGCCCAAGAGGAGGCGTTTCTCCTGCCCCACTTGCCCCTTCACCTGCCACCAGGAACGGGCCATGAAGACGCACGAGAAGAGGGGCTGCGTGACCCTGGGCGAGTTTCGCTGCACCTCCTGCCCCTTCACCTCCAAGGTGGCCAAAGCCCTGCGGCTTCACCGCAGGCTGCACCGCAAGCACTACAGCAAGCGGCCACAGCTGCAGTGCCACCAGTGTGAGTTCACCTGCAAGCAGGCCCGGTGCCTGCGGCAGCACGTCCGCATCAAGCACGAGGGGGTGAAGCCGCACAAGTGCCGCTACTGCGAGTTCAGCACCACGCGACGCTACCGCCTGGAGGCCCACCAGTCCTTGCACACCGGCGTGGGGCGCATCTCCTGCGGCATCTGCAGCCAGACCTTCGGCACCAACTCCAAGCTGCGCATCCACCGCCTGCGGGTGCATGAGAAGACACCCACCCACTTCTGCCCGCTCTGTGACTACAGCAGCTACCTGCAGAATGACATCACCCGCCACATTAACAGCTGCCACCATGGCGAGCTCAACTTCGGCTGCTCCCGCTGTGAGGCTCGCTTCAGTTCTGAGACGGCCCTCAAGCAGCACGTCCTGCGGTGCCATGAGGAGAAAGTTTCCTACAGCTGCCCACGCTGTGACTTCATGTGTCACAGTGAGGCCACGCTCAAGTGCCACGTGCAGAAGCAGCACCCGCACCTGGAGTGCAGCACGTGCAAGGAGACCTTTGCCACCCGGGAGGCACTGGAGGAGCACAAGACGCAGCATTTCAGCCACCGGTGTGAGCTGTGCAGCTTTGCAGCCAAGGAGCGGCCGCAGCTGGTGCGGCATTACATGGAGAGCCACGAGCCAGCTGCCCCCCAGGACAAGCCCCTGCACTGCCCCTTCTGTGACTTTGCTTGCCGGCACCAGCTTGTGTTTGACCAGCACATGAAGGGCCATGGGGGGACTCGCGTGTACAAGTGCTCAGACTGTGAGTACACCACCAAGAACAGGCAGAAGATCACGTGGCACATCCGCATCCACACTGGCGAGAAGCCCTACAAGTGCCACCTCTGTAAATATGCCTGTGCCGACCCCTCACGTCTCAAGGTAAGAGCTCTGCTTGGGAATGTATCCTACTGCATCTACATGGCTTGAGGGGCATCCAGCCACAGGGCTTTGGGGAAGAAGTTCCCAAGGGTAGGTTTTATCCTCTGTGTTCAGTGGCTCATACTAAACAGAAATAGGAGGCAAGCAGATAAAAGTCATGTCAGTACAATACGTTTCATCTCTGCTGTTGCAGTTCAAGGGCGAGGGAGACTTCTAACAAACCAAGAAGGTGGGCAGCAGTCTAAGTTCACTTCTTTTCCTGCTGGTATCTCTGGCTTTCTCTGGGTGCAGCCTTGCACCATTCACAGCCAAGTTTGGCTGCTTGCTGGCTTCAGCATGCTCTGTGGTGCCAGTTAGACACAGTGCAGGGAAACCTCCAGCTTTCTTGCAAGCAGAGCATGACCCTGCCCTCATTGCTGTAGGTGATTAGCATCCTGATGTGTGGTAAAGGGCTTTTCCTGGAAAAGAAAATGTGTGGGTGATGGAGGCATAGGGTAATGGAAGGAAAAATAGTCTGGTTTTGCTAAAAGAAGTATTGACTTTTTTAATGGTGAGGCTGAGCTGGAGCTCCCTGGGGCCACCTGGGTGAGGCTGTGCAATGTGCTCAGCTCTGTTGGGCTGGGTTTTTAACCTGACTCTGCCTTACATACCAAACTGGGGAACAAAGCCTGTGCCATCCACAGGCTGGGACAGAGCAGCTCAACAGAAGAGGCATCTCATCCTGACCCTGCTGTGGATCCCCCTTGCCCATAGCCTGCCAAGCAAGCACACAGCCCACCTTGTCCCATGCAGCTGGAGATGTCAGAGCTGTCTTTGAGCCTCTCATTGCCACCCCAGAGCCCTGCACATCTCCAGGGCAGGGGACATGGTCTCATCCTGACCCTATCCTCCTGCCCAGTATCACATGCGGATCCACAAGGAGGAGCGGAAGTACCTCTGCCCTGACTGCGGCTACAAATGCAAGTGGGTGAACCAGCTCAAGTACCACATGACAAAGCACACAGGTGAGTGCTGCCCACTGAGGACAGGCTATCGAGCACCAAGGAGGGTGCTGGGGCTGCTCCATGCTTCTTTCTCTGCAAGTGGCCCAGCTGGAGATGCAGGAGGACATTTAGGGAGCAGCACATTATCCTATGCTAATACAGTGGGGGCGGTGCTCTCAGATGGGAGGGAAGTTTGGGTGGCACAGACCCTGGGCGCTGTTTGGTGCCTTGGAAATGGGGATCTTGGTGTGCCTGCTAACAAAATGGGATGTGCGGGGAGGTCCCTGGGGACTGATGCTCTGTTATAGGGATGGTAAGAGCCGTGGACTGGAGAGCACTGTGCCCCCATCCCGGTGCCATCCCCTTCTCTGTCGCCACAGGCCTGAAGCCATACCGCTGCGATGAGTGCGAGTACTGCACCAACCGTGCGGACGCCCTGCGGGTGCACAAGGAGACGCGGCACCAGGAGGCCCGTTCCTTCATCTGTGAGCAGTGTGGCAAGGCCTTCAAGACCCGCTTTCTCCTCAAGACTCACCTGAAGAAGCACAGCGAGGAGAAGCCCTACGTGTGCAACGCCTGCGGGCGGGCTTTCCGCTGGGCAGCTGGCCTGCGCCACCACTACCTGACGCACACCAACGAGCACCCCTTCTTCTGCCGCTACTGCCCCTACAAGGCCAAGCAGAAGTTCCAGGTCATCAAACACATCCAGCGGCATCACCCTGAGCACGGGGCTGTCGACCCTGGCCAGGGGGTGGGAAAGGACCCCAGCACGCACACCGTCCACCTTCACACCGTGCAGAGGGAGAGCCAGGCCAAGGGGCCCCCCAGGATGGAGCAAGAAAGAGGGTGCCCTACGGAGAAGGATGGCACGCCACAGTGAGGCTGAATCCCAGCTGCTTTAAGGTGCTGGTGGTCCAGGCCTGCTGCAGAGATGTATGTGTGTGTACAGGCATATATGTATATGGGTTGTAAAATATGCAACTGTATAAAAGAAATTGCTCAGTTCCTTTTAATACCATTTCTTTGGGCTACTTGGAACCCCTGTGTGAACAGTGGGCCAGGTGCCCACAGAAAAAGAGCACAAACCCAAGCTCAGCTCCCCATCTCTCCCCAGCAGCACTGCACCCAGACCCAAACCTGTTTGTCACTGAACAATTTATTAGGTTGCTTACAGAGAAAGGCTGGGACAGGGGTTAATTTGGGGCTGTAGGGGCCAAGGGCTGTGATGGGGCTCTGCAGGGTTAGGGGGCAGTGAGGACCAACTCCACTCCCAGCTGTGCCCAGCCCTGGGGGTTGCTCGGCTCCAGCCTTGCTCCCCTGGCTGGGGGTGGGGACCAGCCCCTTCAGCAGAGCTGGGCCACATACAATCTCTCCTCCTCCTCACAGTCAAGCTGTGACTGTGGGCCAGGGCAGGGAGCTGCACTGGCATAGACCCCACACTCATGCATGGGCAGCAGCATCCTGAACCTGGAAAGTGAAGGTCAACGCTTTTTCCCAGCCCTCAGAGGCTACTGCAAAGGGAGTCACAGCAGCAACAATGACACAGGGATGACAGAAACAGCTCAACAAGAGGGCAAGATGGTTGGCTCTGTGGCCCCAGCTGCTCGGAGCTGGCTCTATGGCTTCCATTGGGGTGCTGCTCACCCCATGAGCTCAGTCCTGCTCAGGGCCAGGCGGCTCAGTGATGCGGATATGGACAAAGAGCGAAGAGGGTGGGATGCTGGTGCCATCCTTTGAGAGGAGATGGATGTGGCGATATCCTGCAGGAAGGACAGCAAAGATCTGGCTAACTAGAGTCCCGCTCTCCTCTCTAGTACCCAGCTGAGCCCCAGACATGCTTGTGGGGCTGTCCTGGGCCCCCAAAACCACTGGGCAGCAGCCACTCACCGGGTTTGATGTTGGCAAAGGCTAGGGTGAACTGACCCACGAAATCATTCCTGGAAGTCTTGTCATAATCCTCCACCACGAAGCGGATGAGGGCCAGCTCTGGCACGTGGAGCTGAAATTGCAGTGTCTCGTCCCAGCGGGGGTTAAACCCTGGGAAGAGAGAGCAGGTGCTGAGAGAGTGAAGGACAGCAGGGACTGTGCCTGGGCACAGCAGGGTCCCTGGTACAGCTGTGGGTCTCACCATTGTTCTCAATGTATTTGGTCTCCTGGTGCGCCTGGTCCGCAGGAACCCCGTAGATCTCCACACGCACCAGTGGGTCAATGATGGCTCCCTCCTTGCTGTTGGCCACTTTGGGCAGCTGCTGCCCACTGATTACCTGCAGGAAGGGGATGAACCCCCTGAGCTGGGGAGAAGCCAAATCTATCTGCTGTGAGGCTACTTAACTCCAGCACACTGCCCAACAGTGTCCCCATTGTCTGGGACCAACAGAGCCCCAGGACACTGTCATGGCTTCCCCAGGGTCTCTCCACAACCCTGTACCTGAATTGTCAGGGTGATGGGGCCAGGGCCTTCCCGGCTGCTGGGGTCACTAGGGTTGAAAAGAGTCTCCTTGTCCCTCATGAAGGGTGGTTTGAGCACGTAGCCACAGCAGCCATTCTGGCTGAAGAGCCCATCACACAGGTCCATTTCTGTGCCAGCTGTCTGGAAGTTCAAGGCCACTGGAGGGAGGTGGCAGGCAAAAGGGTTCAGAATAGCTTGGAGACACCATGCCCTGCTCTGAGCTGAAAACCAGCCTGTCCCCATACCCAGAGAGATGTGGGGTTGCATAGGGGAATAAGGCACTAATGCCTGGACACCCCCAGGGCAGCGCAAGAGCCGGCAACCCGACCCGGCTCCAGATGGGGTTGTAGCTGGCATTAACACAGGTATTGATGGTGGCATTTGGCACAGCCCACAGCCCTGCTGCACCCCAGCCGTACCGATCTGGCACCCCACGTTCCACATCTCCTGGGGGCTGTAGTTGGAGGAGTCGGTCCGCATCCCGCTGGGGTAGATGCGTGTCAGCTGCCAGGCATTGTGGCGAACAAACTCATTTCCTAGGGACAGAGCATGAGGGCCATTTGTGGGGTCATTCTCTGCCCTGCACAGCCACCCACATGTACTGCCCATCCATCCATCCATCCATCCATCCACCCATCCACCCATCCATCCTCTCATCTGTCTATCTATCTATCCATCCATCCGTCCGTCCATCCATCCATCTGCGCACCCACCCATCAATTCTCATCCCTCTCCCTGCTCAGGAATCCAGCTGTCCTGCCTTGTTTTCTAAGCCAATAACCTCATCACCTACCAGAGCCAAACCCGACAGTACAGCCCCACTGGAATCTGTTTCCCCCAGACAGGGAGGGAACCCCAGTGTCTGGAGGCTTTGGCGCTACCCATGAGGAAGCCATCAGCCCTCTCTACTCTGTCCCAGTCACCCGGTGCAACTGCCCCCTTCATCTCACCTTCATCCCGGATGAGCTTCCTGGCCTTGGCTTCAGAGAGGGAGGAGATCTCAGAGGGCCGGGAATGGCTGTGGGCCTCCTGGAAGCCCCGGAAGGGCACATTCTTGCAGTAGATGACACAGTCGGACAATGCTTGTGCCAGGCTCTCCTTGTCCTTCTGCAAGGCAGAGCCATGTTGGGTCCCTCCTGATGGGAGCACCACCCAGCAGCACTCACCCAGGCCAGGGACTGTAGAGCCAGGGCAGACAAGAGCAGCCAGAGGTGTGCTGGTGGGTGGCAGCATCCCTACTATAAGCAGCCTTCCTGCCAGGAACAGAGCAAGCAGGGGACCTCCAATATGTTGCCACCACAACAAAGAGGGGGCTGGCATGGCCAGGGGCAGAAAGTGCTGTCCTCCCTGCCTGGTGATGTCTCTGCAGTCTCTGTCTCTCCTCTATGCAGTAGGATGTCAGCACAGCTCATAGCTGTGTCCAGGAGCTCAGCACTCCCAGCTGGTCCCCAGCCTGGGCCACTTACCTTTGCCCTCCGCCTCTCCTCCTCTGCCTCTGCCCCATTGTCATCATCAGACATATCGGGCACCTCATCCCCTGGCCCATCCAGGGTGTCCTCCAGCCGCCCAATCTTCTTGCCCTTCAGCAAGATCTTGTGCTTCAGCTCCTGTGGGGTTGGGGATAGAGAAGCACCTTGGGCTACCCAGTGCCTCCATGGGCCCTGTCCCCTGGGATCCTGCACTGCTGGGAGGCCGGCACGACCAGCTCCCTTCAGCACTCAGGAGGGGATGGGGTAGGAGAGTTTTGCCCAGCTCTCTGATTCTACAGGGCATGGGGAGACAGCCCTGGGGACAGCCTTGGCACCTCTGTGAACAGGAGGACACCCAGCCCCAGGTGCTCCAGTGGAGCAGGACAGCGCTGGAACAGGCTGGCCTATTCTCTGAACAGCAGATCCACCTCCTTACCCCACTCTCAGGCAGCACAGAGATGCCCTGCACAGCTGTGCTCGGTCCCTACCTCTGGGGATGGGAGCTGGGTGGGGATGTGCCCATCGATGGTAGTGGTGAGGAGCTGTTCCCCCAGGATGTCCTTGAGCTGCTGGGCCAGGACCTCCTGCTGCTCCATGCTGCAGTGGTTCTCCAGAGACAGGATCACTGGGTAGTCCGAGGTCTGAGGAGCAACATGCGCAGCTGGAGATCAGCCTTGGTGGGGCTGGTGAGCTCTCACAAGGGCTTCATCCAGGCATAATCAGTGCCAGGATGGAGCCCCATGTCCATTTCTCCTGAGACCTTCGTACCCTTCCAATCCCCCAGTATCCCCCACATCCCATCTCACCCCCGGCCCCCCAACAGACCATGTCTGCGTGAGCCCCCACCCCCTGGCACAGCATAGTGCAGGCTGTAGGTCAGACCCCCCCAGTGCTGTCCCCAGGAAGTGACACAGCCACCCTCCTCTCCCGCAGTGTGACTAGTCCTGCTGCATCATCAGGTGTGTGAGCCTCAGCACCACTCCCCCTCCAGGGACCCACCACTACCACATATCCTTGCCCACCGAGGACCACCCACGACCACCAGCACCTGGGGAAGGGTGCCTTACCTTGAAGGCGTACTTCCCCAGGGTGCTCACCACCTCCCGGAAGGGGATCTTGGAGGTGAAGGTGTGGCCATGGTACACCATGGGCTCCCCATTTGGCCCGTCCCAGCAATCCACCTCCAGGCACCGGCAGCCCCGTTTCAGAGCCCTGTAAAAGGGGGTTTACAACCCACCCAAGCCCAGGGGGTGGCTTGTCACCCCTGGAACCCTGCACTCAGCCAGGGCACCAGCTCCCTGCCCTCCCCTCTGCCCGTGGGTGTCACCCCTAAGGGACCGGGGGACACCCACCAAGGGTGGGGATGCTGCTGCATGCAGGGCATGGCCAGAGGAGGGCTGGACCACAGAGGAGCAAAGGAGCTTCTGGGGTTTACCCTATGAAGCTGCTCAGGACGTGACACTGGGGTGGGAGGGTACTGGAGGGCAGCTGGAAGGGAGCAGTCCCATTACCTGATGTAGCCCTCGATGCTGCTCTGGCCCCGGATCTGATCCTCTATCAGGTAGGTGTTGTGGGAGGAGGAGATGAAGTAGTGGCAGAGTGGCTGGCTCATGTCCTGCCACAGCGCCCGGTGTTGGGGGTTGAAGATGGAGCCCTCCGGGGAGCAGAGGTACATGAGGAACCCATCAGCACTCAGCACATGGCGAGCCCGGGCTGCAGGCACAGGGGGAGGCTCAGCAACAACCAGGGACATGGAAGACGCAGAATGGGGGCAAACAGGGCTGCTGGTGGCTCCTGGAATCCCCAAACTGATGGGCACAGGTGCTGCCGGAGTCTGGGGCACAGAAGAGATGCTGCAGGGAAAGGTAGGCAGTGGACCCCAAAGCTGGAGCTTGCACACCATGGCTGATCAACCTTCTACAGCAAAATGGTCCAGGAATGGACCACATAAAGGGGAACTGCACCCAGATCACACCTTGGTGAGTCTTCTTCTTGTGCCCACTCACAGCAGGATGGGGCTGGGAATGCTACTGCCATGGGACTATGAGTCTGTGACCCCTCCTTGCCCCCATGCAGAGCACAGCTGATGTCTGAGCCAGCTCTCACCTGTCTCTGATGGTTCATACTTGTCAATGAGCTCCATGGCCAGCTCCTCTGTGCCCTCATCCTCCAGCTGCTCCTGCCGCAGGAAATCCACCAGCTCCAGCAGTGTCAGCTTCTTTCCATCCTCAGAGAATTCCTGGAAGAGGCTCAGCACCTCCTCACGCTGCGTGAGAGCCTTGTAGAAGAGTACAAATTCCTCGCCTTCCAGTGTCCCCGACTCTGACTTGTCGGCATCCTGCAAGGGAGCTCACTCAGCGCCCAGATGGGGCAAAATGGGGTGTCTTGGCCACCGAAGGTGCTGTGGGGGGATTCTCCCACCCCAAACAGAGACCCCACACCAGTGGCAGTGGTAGGCATTGATCAGTGTGGGAATGGATGAATGGGCAGATGGAGGGCTGGTTGGGTGGATGGGTGGATGGATGGATGGATGGATGGATGGATGGATGGATGGATGTACGGATGGGAGGGAGGGATAAAAAAACAGACGGCTGGTTAGATTGGTAGACAGATAAGCAGCTGGATGGACGAATGGGAGGAAGGAAGAGCTGCCTTGGTTGGTTAATTTAACAAATAAATGAACAAATGTGTGTTTGTTTGGTAAACAGGTGGATGGATGGATGGATGGATGGATGGCTGGATGGATGGATGGATGGGTGGATAGAAGTAAGTGACTGGATCCTTTTGCAAGGAGGTGTTGTACAGCTTGTTCCAGCCCATCCAGTCTCTCTCCAGCCCCTCCAGCCTCTTGGGTGCAGTGCTTACCTGGAAGAGCCGCAGGGCATGATCCTCATTCATGTCCACGTTCATCATCTTCAGGAGACGCTGCACCTCCTTGAAGTTCATGCGCCCATCCTTATTCTTGTCAGCTTTCTGGAACCAGTCACGAATCCACGTGCAAGAAACCAGGGCAAATGTTAAGGCAAAGGACCTTGGCTATGAGAAATGGGGCTGGGGAGTATCAGAGGGCGTCTTTTTCTTTTCCTGTGCCCTGCACCGATGCAGTTGGTGAGACCCAGAATAGCTACACACGTGCTGGGGCAAGGCTGAAGATGCAGGGCCTGGGGCACGATCAGCAATGGGTGTGGGGGGCAGAGTGATGCTCTCAGGAAGGATATTGGTCTATCTTCTCCCTTTGGTCCATGGTGGTGACCACCTCAATGAGCTGACGCAGGCCCTGGACCCAGCACTGTGCCTCCTCCGCCGTGCCAGCAATGAGGTCCAGGTTGCCACGACGGCCGTAGAAGACAATGGTGAAGCAGCGCTCAGGGGGGAACTCCTCGGCCACGCTCTGCAGCACCTCCGACTGGTGCCCTTCCCGCACCGTCTCCACATCGCTGATGGAGACTGGGGCAGAGGGAGGGGAGGCCTGTCTGTAGGGGACAAGGACCACAGGGCAAGGGGCACCACCCACAGACATCTCTCCTTCCAGTCATCCCTTCTTCCACTCCATCCATCCATCCATCCATACATCCATCCACCCACTGAGCTAGTTATCTATCATTAACCATTGAGCTATCAAGTCAGCCAGTCATCCATCTGCCCCTCTGTCTGCTTACCCCTGCACTGGCATTCCAGAAGTTCCATTTGTATCAGCTGCAATTTCTACTCAGCCCTTTTGACCCATGGGTCCTGCTGGGGGCAGGATGTTTCATGGAGAGGTGTGGGTCAGAAGAGATCACACATGCAATGAGCCTTTCTTCAATGCCCCAGCACCCTTAGCAAGCATGGCCCAAGAATCTCCATACCTTCACATCCCTGTTCACTCTGAAACCTACTGACGGCCTCATGGCCAACACAGAGCAGCTGGTACTCACAGGCAGACTCAATTTTGCCTGTCCTCTTGGACTGGTACCAGATGGTCATGCAGTCTTCCTGCAGCTTGAAGTAACGCTGCTTCTTCCAGCTCTTGGACTTGACTTTGCGCATCAGGGTCCCCTGCTGCATCTGCTCCAGCGTGTCTGTGAGCTGGATGCCTGGGGGCAGCACGGGCTGCATCACTGAGGGTGGGGGTATCCAGGTGCTGCACCCTGGTACTTTGCTTTCTCTCACCTCTGGGATCCCACATGGTTCCTCAATCCGTGAGGGAGGAGAGATGAACCAGAAACAAACTCCCTTCACCACAAGAGGTGCACAAGGTAATTCCCTATCAACCCTTCCCATCCACCCTTGGTGCTTCCAAGCCCAAATCCCAATGGCCATGGTGGGGTAGGTATGCTTCTGAGTGCAGCAAGGTGAGCTCAACCCAGAAGCCAGATTTGCCTTGGCATATATCCAGATGGCCCAATGCCCGGCCCTGCACCCATCCTCCACTGGGGCACTCACGGGCGTTGCACAGCAGCGATGCCATAGCTCTGCCTTCTCCACGCTGGCAGCTGCTGGGGAAGGAAGAGAGAGGGTGGCTGGGGGAAGCAAGGTCAGACCCTCATGCTGTGCCCAGGTCCTGCTGAGTGGGCTCCAGCTATACCCACATGTGTGTGAGGTGTGTGTGCCCCTGCCCTCATCTGAGTGCACCTGTGTCTGTCTCCTGCTGGGTCATTGCATTCCTTAAGTGTCGAGTTCACACTGCCATACTCATGAAATATTAATCTGTGTTACCGGGAAGCTGGAGCTCAAAAGGTGTTGGTGGAAAACAGAAAAACTTGCCAGCGCTGACGCCCCACAGCCCATTGGGCACCAGCAGAGCCCTGCTGCTCCCAGGTTGCTGCTCCCAGGTAAGAAGCAGCCCCTGAAACCACAAAAAAACTGCTCTGGCGGTGCCCAAGAACAGCGTCCACCATCTAGGAAACGATCCCAACCAGCAAATTTGAAAGTAAGGGAGAGGCACAGCTGTGATAGCAAGGAAGGGGACACAGAGCAATGACCCTCAGCTCCCACAGCTTCTTCTCCCCAGTGAATACCAGCACCCCAGGCAGTGACTGCATCCGCAGCTGTACAGGGAGCACACTGCGCTGAGTGGGACTATAAATACTACCGGACAATGAGACCTTGATTAGGCTGTTGAGACTTTAATTACGCTGACAAATCACTGGATGTGCCTGTCGCCCAGGTGCTGGAGCTGGGCCCTCGAGGACCGGATGCTGCAGCTGGTGGGCGGGGATTTGGGTGCAGGAGGGGACCCAGGGTCCCTGGGAGCAAAGGGCTGTGTGCCATGCTGCAGGGGTGGCAGCCGTGCCCTAGGCCCCTGACTCAGCACAGGCACCAGTGATGCAGGGCTGGGAATAGCCGGTGCTGTCAGCATGCAGGCAGCTGCCAAGCCTGACTGCCAGACCCTTGTGGGTTCTCAGGACAAACAGCAGCCGAACCCCTGCTCAGTGTGGCTCAGCAGGGCAGAACAGCACTGGCCAGTGCTGTGGCCCCGCTCTTGGGAGACATCCTAGTCGTGGGGGAGGCTGTGGCTGTTTGGCTGTCCCCAGGCCACATAGGGACCACCTGTCCACTCTTGAGGATCTCACATGTTGCTGAGACATGGAGTCGCTGGGGTGCCATCCCAAATGCTTCCCAGTAGTGCCCAGTGCTGGGGCTGTGCCTTCCCAACACTGGTCCTTCTTGCATGGCTCAGAATGCAAGGACTTGCTGCAGTGCCTGTACCCCCCCACATCCAACCCATGGGGCACTAACCCACTGACCCACTGACCCAGGTCTTGGAGTGCCTGCACCCAAAAATGGGGGGTAGCCCTGCTCTCCTTTTGTGCCCTGCAGAGTCAGTGCCCTGGTGCTGGCTAGCACAGCTCCAGGAGTGCCCCACATCCATCCCCCGCAGCACGCTCTCAGCCCCTGCACCCCATGGCCCTCAGGAAACGTGGGGGAACAACCCCCGTCACCCATCCGCCTGCACCCTCCTGCTTTCCAGCAGCACCCAGCCTGGCACAGCCACTTCACAGGGCCATAGCTCTAGGTGCTCACCTCCCCTGCAGCCACAGCAGATGAGGGAGATGGGCATGTCTTAGGGAAGCTGGGGTGGAGGAAGAGGCACCAGGGCTGGAGAAGCAGAGAGACATACTGGACTGGGACAGAGATGAGCTCAGTGCCACCAGCAGGTCTGTCCTCTTGGCACCCTGCCATGCATGTGTATGAGGTGGCAGTGTGCAGGGGAGCAGCTTGCAGCCTTTGGGCCCATAACCACACTGAGGGTTTGGAGCTAAACTTCTCCCCCAGTGCCAGCCCTTCCAGGCTCCCAGCAGGGCCCAAGCATGCCCAGTCTCAACCATGGAGCAGTGCCTTTCCCACAAATGCAGCAAAGAAGAGATGATCCCTTCCAGCCCAAGAAAGCACAAGGAAGCACAAGGAAGGGCACGTGGATGCAAGGACACCTCTGTTCTGCTCTCTCCTGTCATGTGAGGGATGCCACAAGCCCGTCGCAGCCTGGCCCCATGCAGGCCCCCTTGCCCCAGTCTGAGTTACAGTGTTGAGCCAAGCGGGATGAGAGCCAGGGTGTGGAGAAACCCAACCCGAGTTTCCTGCAGGGCAGCTGCCTGCTGCTAGGAACAGCCCCAGCTACCCCAGCACACTCTGAGCCATCCCAGCGTCTCTCCTGGTGGTGACAGGCCCCAGCAGAGCTGGAGGGCCAGCGAGTCCGAGCGGTCCCCAGCCGTTCCAGTGCAGAGTCTCCCGGCAGAATAAAAAGCCACCTTACGGATGACCGTGCCGGAACAGGGAGGAATGACCCCCTAACCCCCTTCAGGCACCCCCGCACCTTGCTGCCCCGGTGTGCTTACAAACTGCCCGTGCCCTAGGGCTTTGCTCAGCCGGCAGCTGACGGGGGCAGCACGGCTTGGAGGCGAGGCGGGGAACAGACAAGGGGCTCTGGGATGGGGCGGCAACCCCCAAGGGATCTGGGGCTCAGGGGACAAATCACACCTAACGGCAAAGGAGACAAAATCGCCGGCACTTCTCCTCCTGCCCCGCGCCACCCCAACCGTGCAGCCGCTCCGGGGCAGCGCAGCCCGAGACAGGGGGTCCCAGAGCCTGGGGGTCCCAGAGCCTGGAGGTCGCAGCCCCGTACCCGCCGCCGCCCCCTCTCCCCAGCG
>VZRQ01002291.1:536665-551029 GCA_013397975.1 Machaerirhynchus nigripectus
CTTCGGATTAAGGTCACGCCACTCCCGAGGCGGAGGGGGGGTGGCGGGTAAAGAAGGCGGTGGAGTGGCCGGCAGGGTTGGGAGCACCCTGCGGCTCCCCTCGTTTGGGGTCGAGCCCCCATTCCCATCCTCCGGCTGAGCCTGTCTGTCCCCAGACCCGCTTGCACGCAGCACAGCCCAATCGCCCCATCCAGAGTGTCCTCACTGCGTCCCTGTCCTTTCCAGGACGCGGTGGTCCACGGGCGCTCACGGAACCCTCCGCTGGGAGCGATGCGGGATCCAAAAAGCAGGGCACAGTTTGACCATCCTGGGGCAGAACTGCCATGGGGATCCAAGGTGGGGCAGCCTTAGGGCAGGCCGAGCCGGGGGCAAGGGGTGTGGGCCAGGGACTAAACTTTCGGGTGGGCGATGCTCTAGCAGACCTGGACGCCGGGGGAGCGCGGCAGCGCTTGCAAAGGCGCTGCGGGGAGGCAGCGGGTGCTCTCTCCCCGGCAGCCTCGCTGCTTTCCTGCGAAGCAAAACAGAGCAGCATCCCCTCACTACCTGCCCCAGAAGAGATGCGGCGCTGCAGGGACGTAGCCAGCTCCCACTGGGAAAGGCCACTCTTCCCAGCTCACACCCCCAGTACGGCATATCCCCCCATTCCTCCCACCTGCAATAAGCCCCCACCTCGCCGCTTGCCCCCACCCCTCCCGAGAGACCAAACCAGGAGCAATCTGTGCTGGCTGGGGTTTTATTATTTATTAATCCGAATTTTAAAAAAAACAATCAACCAATAAGAAGCATTTTCACACCCTGGCAAGGTCAGGGTGAAAAGGAGGGAAAAGGCAATGGTTATAAAACAAGAACCCGGGGGCAAAGAAGAGGCTGTGCTCTGCCCTTGTTATGCAAGGCTGAGGGGAGGGAAGGGAAATACTGGGATTTAAGACACTGTTGGCACGACACTGCAGATGATCAGCAAAATGGGCTACTCGAAGAGGGGGGAGAAATTAAGTAGCTGCCCAGACTTGCCTGCAGCCAAGAACAGGCTCTGCTGCTGCAGAGCCTGGGAGCTCCTCCACAGCGTCCGAGAGCCCGCTGCAGCCGCATTACCCCCTTGGCACAGGGGAGGCAGGTAAGTGGCTGCTGGTCCAGTTTAATTGCAGTGGGGCCATGGCAGATGCCAAGGCGGGTTTCAAAGCTGAAATGGATGCACCCGGCTGGCAGAGAGGAGCCGGAGGAAGGGGGGAGGGGAGGGGACAGGACTGAGGGGCACCTGGCGGGCAGCGGGTGCAGAAGGCAGCATACCTGGAGCCTGCAGGCAGCAGGGGATCAGTCGGTGGCCTGCCCACCACATCAAGGCAGGTGCCCTCACACTGAGCTCCACGGGATAAGCCAGCCGGCAGCCTTCCCAGGTCTAGATGAGAGGCCAGCACACATCAGCCTGTGGCCGCTTGTCAGCTGCAGAAGCGCACTATTTACAGCACAAGAGCCACAATCCAGCTGTCTTCTCCTTCCCCAGAGCCCTGGGAAGCAAGCTTATGACGCATGGGTTCACTGCAATTCACCCCTCCTCTTGGGGCAACCACTGCAGTGGCCTGGCTCCAGCCACTTCCTCCACACCAAAGGAAAGGAAGAGAGCAGCTCACTGTGCCAGCGGGATGCAGAGCCAGGAGCAAGGATGTGCTGGCAGGGAAAAAAGCTGTCCCTGGGCTACCTGCAGCTGAGTAGCAGTATTAGGAGGGGATAAAACAACTGGATCAGCTTTTATTCCGTTCACTCATCCAAACAGACATGTAAACAAGAAGTGACAAGGAACTGGAGGGACGTGGTGCGCATACCTGGTGTCACGCACCACTTGGGCGGAGGCTGAGCTTGCTGGAGGAGCGGACATCTGCACCACCCTGACTGGAGGCGGGGGAAGAGATGCCACCCAAGCCTCTGGGAGAGACTGGGATCTATACAGATTTTTATTGATTTTTTTTGAAGCTGTAGTATCAGCATTTGCTGGTGTTGGGATCCCCGGAGGCTTGATGCACTGCTACAGAGCAGCCCTTTGGCTGGGTGGGATGGTCCGACAGGCCGGCAGCCAGCTGGCGTGCCCAGTTTGTTGCAGAAGAGGTCACCTGTTCCTGGTTCTTTGTAAACCTGAGCTGTTTCTTCCCCAGTGCCCCACCTCCCCCAGCAGTCATTGTGGAGGAAGAGGGATGCCCCGTGGGTCAGTGACTTGACCCTCTTGCAGGTTCTTGACGAGCTGAGCCAGCCAGCGTTTTGTGGTGGTGTCATCCTTCAGGACCTGGGCGAAGGTGGTGTCCTTCAGCTGGTCAGGAAGGCACTGCCTGAGAGCTTCACGTGCCCTACATCAAGAGACAAGTAACGGGGCCCAACAAATAAACTCACAGGGGCAAGAGGGGAGCAAACCCCACTGGGGACACAGTGTTCCTTTGCCCGGAAGTCTCCCTGGCAGAGCCAGCCAAGGAAAGCACTAAGCAGCAGCAGCACAGCAGGTGGCACTCAGCCAGCCAGCACAGCTCCCACCCCTCACACTAAACCCTGCCGAGCAGCCCCTGCACCCTGACACCCAGCAGCAAAGTGATGCGATGCCAGGAGAGGCTGAGGCAACAAACACACACCCAGCAGCTTTGGGCAGAGCTACTGGTCCACAGGAGATCAGTTTGTACTCTCTCAGCTGAATTTCATCTACTGCTAACAGCCTGTTTGATGCAGAAGAGGGAGAGTATAGTGTACCTTCCACCTCAGGCCCTCCTTTGTATCTTGTTCAAGCTACATTTGAGCTCAGGCAGTAGTAACCTGCACAGCTGGAATACGCACAAGCCCCCAACAGTCACTGTTTCTCCCATTTACCATAAAAGCTCCTGTGACTAGCAATAAAAAAATCAGAGCAAAAGCCCCACCCCTCTTCCACACTGAGCTAAGGCTGACAGACCAGGAACCTTGATTCCACCCCCAGGTGGGCACCGTGGAGAAGAACTGAAGAACCATGCTTCCAAGGGCACAGGAGAAGCCCCTGCCCAAACTCCTAAAATGTTTACCTGGGGTTATCAGAAAGGCGAAGGTAGCAACGGACGACATGTTTCAGCAGCCGTGCCGATGGCTCCTTGGAGAGCTGCAGGACCATTTTACCCTGTTTGACAGAGGCCAGTGCCACCAGTTAAAATCTTTAAATGAACAGCTTCACAATCAGCAGAAACTGGGAAAGATCATTAAATCACTCTGGCTTCCCATGCAGCACAGCTCATTACCTTTTATCTAGGTACCCCGGCACAGAGCCTGGTGCTGCTTGCCAAGGAGCCTTTGAGAAGAACAGCTTGCCATGAGTTGGAAAGGGTTCTCCCAGCAGCTCAGGGAAAGCTCATCTCATTTCTGTTTGGTTTTTACCTTTCTAGGACTGCTTAGCAACTCTTTGTGAGATTGAAGAGAACTTGGGGTTTCCCCCTCATGGAAGACAAGACACATACCAAACACTTTGATAAGCTCAGGCTGACTCAGTCCATGAGGTGTGTTCCCAAGCTCTGCAACACCCCCTGTTCTCATATGCATTCCCTTCACTTCAGCATCCTTTAAAGACAATAGCAATACCCTGAAACACCAGGCCATAGGACTGGGCTCACCCACACCACACATAGCAAGATCCTTATCTGGTCTTAGCATGCATCCAAGCAGTGTATTTTTTCTCTCTACTACATCCTTCATGAAGCTGTTCGAGGGAAGCAAGGCACAGACAGATAGATCTTCCAGCCCAGACTCCGTTTCTCACACTAAGCAGGACTTTGCACATGGCTGCACCTTCGAACGTGCCCAGCTGAGCAAGCAGTGTGGATCCCTTTGCACACCTGCTCTGAAGAATTTAACAGACTGCTGGCTTGTATTTAGGAGTCAATCAATCTGCCCAACAAGTTGGGCTTTTTCGTGTAAACTCTATTGGCTAGCACTAACCATTTTCTCCATTAGCCCAATTCACCTCTATTTGGATATCCTGGCAGTTGGCAATTAGCAGGTTCCCCTCATCTGCCCTTTTGCAAGCTTCCTGTTCTTAGCAATTCCCCAGGATACCAATATTTCTTCAAAATAAATAACCACAAGTTCCTCAGAGAGCTCCTGGATGGAAAATACTAACTTGCTCTTTTAACAGCATGTAATACTTGTGTGACATCTTCCTCAGGTATAAGCAGACATGAAAGTAAATCATCACCCTCATTAGACAGGAGTACACTATCCTGATTTTTGAAACAGACAATGAAGAAGTCTGTGAACATTTTCATCTTTCTCTCTTTCATTATGGAATGTTGATCCTGCCAGTGCTTCACCCAATGGTGGGACTACACATGCTAACACAGCTTTACATACCCACATCCTTCTGTGTTCAAAGAAGAATTCATGTCTGGGAATAGCATGGTCTCCTTCCCTCCCCTACCTCAGAGTTTCTAATTGCATCCTTCACTTTGCCCCAAGTGAGATGTACTTTCATCAAAGTACATCTCATCAAAGTCATCTGATCTTCTTCTTGAACGCAAAAATCACACCACACTGGGTATTAGGGACACCAGCTCAAAATCATTCATATTTTGCTGTTTGTGGGTGAATAGGAGGCAATGTTTTCTTTACATTTGCGAAAACAGACAAGTAAATATCCCTAATGAAAATATTAACGTTTAGTCAGGGAACCTGCATTGCTAAGTGCTTAACTCACTGCTGCGTTTTGTTCTCCTGAGACCACCCTTTAAAAAGCAAACAAATGCACACAAAAGCATGGCAATAAGTGTTCCAGGGTAGATTTGTATTCCCCTTGGCAAGCGCAAAGATAAAGCTCAAGTTTGGGCTATTACTCCTAGGATAAACAAATTTTGAGTACCCCAACTTGTCCTTTACAGGGATTAAGGAATGGACAGAACTCGTTTGCTCTCTCTGTATTCCAACACAAAAATTAGAGCTTATGCAGCAGCTAGTAGGAGCCAGAAAGGAAAAAAAATGAGGGGGGCATTCCAGGCAGCAAACAGGAAACCTGTGAAACTCCTCGGTCAAAGACACTGTGGGTGCAAAAAGTTTCCATAGGTTCAAGGGGTGAATGGGACAAACACTGGGAGTTACTACGTAGAAACTCCACAAGTGACCCCAGAAATCCAAAGCTGAAAGTAGCTGGCAGCTGTGAGACTGTTATGAGGACAAGTATCATACATACTTGCCCTGCTCTTTAAACATGTTGTGAGAGACAGGAATGGGACATAGATCCATGATCTGAACTGTGTGATCATTCTTACATAAAATTAAATCAATTCACATCCCACCAACAACTGGAAACATCCACAACTCTGGAAAATCTTCTCTGGAGAGGTTTACCTGTTTTGTCTTGGGGATTTAGTATACCACAACTAACATGTGTTCTCTTGGCATGCAAACCCGAAATATACAAAGGAAACATGGAAGCAGAGCTACAGTGCCACAAGCAAATAGCCCAGGAATGATTTGCCTCCCTAATCCTGTGCTCCAGCCAGACAGCAGTAAAGTAGTTGCTGGAGAAGCTGGCTTCTACAGCATAATTTTTTCTTTTTTAGATATAAATGCTTTGAAAACAAACAATCTTACCAGTATCATGGCAACATGGGAAAACCGCTCGTAAGTCTGACAGATATATGCCAGCCCCGTGTCATCCAGGAGGATTTTCTGGAGAATAAACGTAGCAACCTAGAATGGGGAGAAAGCAGAAAACAAAGCATATAAACAACTTATCTACCCCGAAAAGGGACACCCTTTGCGTGGTGCTCTTTTCAAGTCAGCCCCAGAGTTGAAAAGCCTTCCAGCAGGCAGCAAATGCTTTACTCAGTGATAGTTAAAAGCCAAAAGAAAATGCAGGACAGTACACAATGCCTGACATCTCTGGCTAAAGAAAAGAGATGGATACAAAGCAGAGTGTACAAGATGACTGGGTGCAGGTTGCATAAGATGCCAACTACTGCCAGGCCACTCGGGCAGCCTCGGGTCTTGGTCTGCTTGGTATTTAAGGAGGTAGAAACTCCACCCAGACTTTTCCCAGCATTTGCAACAACACAGAAGCCAACTCTGCAGGGCACTGGCTGCCTGGTCAGTCAGAGATGAACAACTACCTGTCTTTATTAATACAAAAGAAAAGGTACCGTTTTGGAGAGCTCACTGCCAGACTCCATAATGCGTAAGCACAGGGGGATAATTTCTGTTGTCAATAAGAAATTTATCACTTCTTGCTCGTCAGTTTTCACCAAGGCCCCTTAAATAAAAACAAAACCCAAAATCAGTAAATGATAAGCTGTTTCAAAATATCTCATCTTCCAAAGAGGGCCTTGTGTTCCACCCTCCCTGGAAACCATTCAGTCTGAATGGCAGGCAGAGCAACTGTCATCTTAAACATGTTGCAGCACATGGCTGGGGAAGAAATAATTTTGGCAGCGTAAGAGTAATCAACCTGGGTTTAGGGGTTGTTTATTTTTCAGAAAGGGGATGCACTCTTGACTCTCCCCCAGTAGGAACACAAACACAAGAGGATCATGGCACCCACAGCAACCTCTGGGAGGAAGAAATGCATTTTAAGACATTTTAAGACTCTTTATGCATTGAGAGAAAAATTATTTGGGCAGAAAGAAGAAAGAAAAGAAGAAAAAAACGAGGATAAGGGGAAGACAGGGAAAATACACCCAAGTCAATCAATGATAGTAACCCAAAGAAAGCCCAGCCTGCACCCACCCATCCCAGTGTCTAGCTGGGAGGGCTGAGGGTGAAGGTACAACAAGTCTACACGTGCTTGTACTCAAAGAAACATATTTTTGGCAACAGATTTAGACTTCAGTGGGTTTTTTATAAGTGAAAAGGAAGAGGAGCCTGCGTCCACAAAGGAAAAGGAGCAGCTCCTCCTCTTACTACTACAGGACTTGGAAAATCCCAGTAACAAGAGACCTCTGACTTTGGTCATGCAAGTCTCTACGCCCACAGCATGAACTGCTCTAACTCAGTAAGAGATCAGTGCTCCAGCATTAGTCTGGCTGCTCACCAATGACTCCAAGGCTCGTGAGCCGCAGGTACTCAAACGGACGGGTCTTGCTGACTGTGTGCAGGAAGGGGTACAGGAAGAGAGGAATATGAGCTGCCAGAAAGGCTGATCTGTAGGAAAGAGAGAACACACAATGGGAAACACAACAAGCAAAAAAAAGTGAGCACACAATCCAGTATTACAACACAGAGCCTCAGACTATTTCTGATGGACCCCACTGCTACTGCTTCTCAAAAGTGGGTAACAGTTAATTCTCTGATGGAAAGGCATGACGCAAATCCTGCACCAGGGCACAGCACAAAACCTAGCGCCTGATCTGCCAGTTACCTGCATTCCTGCTTCAGCTGACTGGGAACTGAGCACACCCTGTTGTTTTTATTACCTCCTCCTGCCGCCCAGACCTTCTGTTTTGTACATTCACTGCTGCATTTCACCCTGCAGGTTCCCAACGGCAATGACAGTCAGCCACACTGCCTGTGCAAAGCCTCTGTCAGAAATACAGACTGGCTGAGCTTTAGGCATCACCAGCGTTTAACTGTGCAATAACACCTTTCCCCAAGAGTCCTCAGACTGCCCTTCTGGCAGTAGTGAAAAATAGAGACGGCACGTAGAGTGCTGAAAGATCGCTCTGCTAACAGAGGGAAGCCCTCTTGCACAATCATGCAAAATACTTCTTCCATTTTCAGTTTTCACACTTTATATGTAAAGGTGAGTCATGTAAAACTACTGTATTTCTTTGGATATCATCTCATGGAGGGTTGCTGTTTAACACTGCTTTGCAGCAGCTCAAAACCAACTTCACCTATGCTGCTGCTCAGCAGTAACAGAAGCATGAGATTATGGATCTCTGGGTAGTTTCCTTCTGAGTTTTAGCTACTGATTTTGGCTGAACCAACATCATATTTTTCCCTACTGACATTGGCTGGGCACAGATTGAGAAAACATGAAGTCAGACACCGGCTGAGGACTCCAAAAATGGCTCTGCTATTGCTCCCTTGCCTCACACTCGTCTGGGAAGCACAGTCCTGTTCATTCCACCCTTTCAACAGCTGGTCTAAATAACTGTAAGCTGAAATGTAAGGAGTTCTTTTTTGATTTCACAGAACATTCTGAGCTGGAAGAGACCCACAAGGATCATGGAGTCCAGCTCTTAAGTGAATGGCCCATATGGGGATAGAACCCACAACCTTGGCATTATTAACACCATGCTCTAACCAAGCTGCTTGTCTAAATAATTGTAAGCTCATTAAAACAAGGATCTTTGCACATACCACTCAACACAAAGGTACCCTTAGCTCTGGCTGACCTCCCAGAAGCTGCCACAACCCAATGTTTTGGGAATTTGCAAGATCTCAGGATGATCCAGGGATTGCAATGCATTCAGGACCATTAAAGCTGTCATCCTGATAATCCATGCCAACAAGTAAAAGCAGCAGGCAGCTGCTTATCTGTCAGCTCTGTTGTCTGTTTCACTTCTCTTAAGCAAAGAAAAGGAGAAAGCAGCTAAAGTGCTTCTAAAGTCAAACACACAGGCTGAGGTCAGACAACACCTCAGAAAACTTGCACAGCTTGGAAACACTTACCTCGTTTCAGGGTGTGATGCAACACACTGTAGCAGAGCTAAAGCATTGCAGACTCTGTTGGACTGATGGGCTGTCAGAGTCGGAGGGTTGATTGATGGATAAATATTGACAATTTCCTAAAAATTAACAGAGAGTGGAAAGTTAAAGGAGAAAAATATCAGAAAGCTATACCAAAGCACTTGCCTGGCAAGGAAATGCAGTGACAGCAGATAACAGTCTGCTTTCACCAAGCATCACTTTCAAGTTACATGGCAGCCACCATGCTGCCCAGGCAAGGGCAGAGCTGGGTCAGAGTCAATTTGACAAGGAGTCACAGCAATGCATTCAAACCTTCATCTGCCCCCCTTACCACGTGATCCAACAAAGATCATACTCCCAAGCAATGGCAGTAAGGGATCCCACCAGTTCCTCCCCAGATCCACCTCAAGGATGCACAAGCTCTGCAACATGTTGATGCTGCACCACAGAATAAAGACATGGACAGCCTGACCCACCTGAAGGAGTGCTGCGATCGTGCCAAACGAGTGCCACAGCATTGGGGCGAGGTCAGGCACAGACTCGCGCTTCTTGCTCAGCTCCAGCAGTGCATTCTCCCGTGTCTCGGGGCTGGACAGCTCATTGATCCACTGGTAAATCTTTTCACGGTCAACCTGAGCCAGTGCTGTTGGCACAGGCTGGGAGGGAGACAGGAAAGCTTCAGTCCAAACATTTTATCCAGTTCTCACCCAAACCGTTCCCACAGTCTGCCAGAAAAAGAAACTCCCAGCTGAGAGGGCGGGACCTAAGGCTCCATTAAGATGCTCTGGATATGGATCCATACCTTCCATAGATTAGTCTTAGTATTTCACCTATTTGAAATGCAAAGGCTTTATTTGCTGGCCTGACTTGTTAAGATAGTCTCTCTTAATCCCCTTGTCAAGCAGTACCTTTGTAACTTCATTCAGCAGTAAGAGCCAAGCTGCTGCCCATCTGTGCCAGCAGAGCTCCTGGGGAGCGACACACACTTCAGCCAGCTATCATTTACTCCCCCTGCATTTAGCATGCATTCATTTCATGCTTCGAGTGCAAGATTCCACAGATTCAGAGTAAGGCAGATGTTACCTTTTTCTCTCCAAAAACACCCATGACATTGGAAACTGCCAATGAGATTCACCCAATGTGTATGAGAAAAATATTCATACAAATATTAGAAAGATTTTCACTGCTTCAACATCAGCATGACACCAGCCACGGCCAGGAACAGCTGCTGTTACCAGTGGCTTGAAATCATACCAGGTACCTTGTTCACATGCATGGAAAAGGGAATTTTTCAAGAATGACTTTGTGCAAGATCTCAGGGTGATTTGATTCCTGTTCAGAATAAACCCAGAGAAGAGTAGAGCTGTATTCCTAGCCAAGACATTTTCTACTACTCAGGAGAAACCCAGGATTTTGCTTTTGCCTCTCTTGAAACATCAGGGAAAGAACAGTATCAAGGTCAACAAGTTTTCAATACAAAAAAAAAAAAGGAAGAAGAGGGAAAAGAGGGACTGCATCAGAGTTTCTGTGGAGAACGCAAGGCACAAGTCTTTCAATTAAATTTTGTCTCCTGCCTCTGCTGGCACAAGCAGCACTCGGTGCAACCAAATGCTATGCAGGCTTCCTAAGGAGATAGCTTGGTGATTCAGATACACACTGCTGAGGAAGACAAACACCATCACTAAAACCTCCTGTGTGAACACTT
Source organism: Machaerirhynchus nigripectus (assembly GCA_013397975.1). Lineage (NCBI taxonomy): Eukaryota > Metazoa > Chordata > Aves > Passeriformes > Dicruridae > Machaerirhynchus > Machaerirhynchus nigripectus. Next base: position 546,990 of record VZRQ01002291.1, read on the forward strand.
CCAAAAGCCAGGTCAGAACCTTTTCAAACACTGCCACAGCGGTTGTTATTGAAGCCAAGCACAGCCCTGTTGGTACTTGCTGCTCCTGAGCCAGCCCAACCAGCAGGCAACCAGCTCCGCATGCTGCTGTGCACGGTGATCCCGGCTGGGAACAGGACCGTATTTCCTTCTTTCTTTTTCAGCCTCGACTGAAACTCTTCATGTGCTCCCCACGACAGATGTGAGCAGAGCCTGTACCACACTGACAGCAACACTGCTGCCAGGCAGCTCAGCACTAAGACACACAGGAGAATACAGGGGAGCTCAGGAACTGAAAGTGGCTGCAACGAAACCTGAAGCCACATGGCAAAGGCAGTCCCAGAAGGGATGAAGGAGGGATGGAGAGAGACTTCTAAACCTTTGGCGCACACCAACAGCTTTCTTCCTCTATTTCTGCGAAGGTTTCCCTCTCTGTTTATTCCCATTTTATATCCATAGTCATGCCCAAAGCAATTCTTCCCCAGCTGTGGGATTTCTCTCTCCTCCAGCCACTTTCATTGTATTATTTAACTTAAATGTTCAGATATATAAGCCAGTGTAGTGCTATCAGTCCCTGTACTATAGGGCTCAAATACTTTTGTAGCTGTTCATATTTCCTCCTATCCTCCTTTTTCTCACTGTCATGGTTTAGGGATGGTATTCTCCAATTTAGTGTTCCCACTAAAACCACTTCAAACCACTTGTCATTTACTCCCTCCCTCCTCCCATTCCCAGTCCCCCTGCTCCTGGATGGAAAGGGGAATTGGAGGTACAAAAGCTAAAGATCACAGGTTGAGATAGGAACAATTTACTGGAAACAGCAACGAGATAAGAAAACTAACAGTAAAACAACAATATTAGCAAGAGGGGTTCAAGAAAAGAAAAGTTACTGTTCACCCCACGGAACCCCCCTGACAATACCCAACTGCTCCCTCTGCCACACTACCCCAAACCCAAAGCAAGTCCCTCCTTCCTCCCTGGAAAATGATGTTAGGTGGTATAGAATAATCTCTGGGTCCTAGCCATGCTGCCTCCTCTGTCTACTGCAAAAATGAACCCTGGCCAGAACCAGGACACTCACCTACTCAATTTGTAGTATTTTTTTCCTCAAAATCTCACGCTAAATTAGTGATCCTGCCAAGTTTCTTGTACCCCTACAATGTGAATGCAATTGGAATGCTAACTTCCACACTGAAGCTCAAAAAGAGAGGGAGAATGAACAGAGGTCATTTGTTTTTATTTGGGATGGTGGATTGACAAGCAGTGTAGCAATAATGTTGTTATAATTGTGTTATCTAAAGCTTCCATCTATTTTTCTAGATTCACTGTAAGTTTCAGTTCCTGTAAGCTTAAATACATTGACCCCTTAAAAGCGCAATCATGTGCTTGTGATCCCTAGAGAACACTAAGTAGATTTTCCACACAATTAAGTTTATGATGTCCAATATCTGCCTTAGCCAGAACAAACTGCTTTTCATAGGCCCTACAGCTGCTCCTTTTGCTTTAGTTTAAATGGAAAGACATGTTTTTTTCCTAATTCCCTGCTTCATTATTGTTTCTTCTTCTCCCTCTACGACCCAGAATTCTGGAGAACCCTGAGGGCCACACAAATCCTGCAAGCTCCAGGACAAAACCCCACCAGGTAGACTTTCTTTTACACAAAGGAAAAGCAAAACTTACCAACAGTATTACATCACAAAAGATCTCATAACACCTTTTCTCCTTCCTGGAGAAAAGGCATCTCCAATGATCACATAAAAAATTGATTTAGGCAAATGGCTTTCTCTTCCAAACTGGGCAGTTGCTGCTATGCACACTGGTAAAAGTCCTGGTCAGCCAAAGCTGAACATTGACTAACTGGATAACATGTGCTTTTTAAACTAGTTTGATAGCTCATCTACTCAAAAACACCAAAAACGAACTCTGAACTTCCATAGCAGTGAATTAGCTGATTCAAGCAGGGCTTTCAATGCCTTACAGCTAATTACAGCTACATTTTTTTTGTTTCAGTCTGTTCTTGAGCACTCTATGATGTCTTCAGGCCTGAAACCTAAGTGTTAGCTCTGCACACATCAGCATCACTGTGTGAAGACCAACGCTCTGGCTCACCACAGCTTTATCAGAACAGTGTTCACAACACTCAACAGGATTCCTGAGCCAATTCATGACCTTACTAAGAGGTGACTTTATTTACCACAGGCCCCGAGCACATCTCCAGAGCCAAACACCCTTCCCTGTCACCTCCAGTCTAAGCACACAAACTGCAGTAGGAAACATTTCAATACAGAACTACCAGCTAGCATGAACTATGTATAAATTAAATATAAATTCAAATGAGTCCTAAAATAAAGTTGATCTCTATTCTGAAATAAATTTTTTGGTTAAAATTGTCTTTAAAAAACAGAGGTAACTAGAACACAGACAGAGGATTAATGGGAGATGCACATAATGCGAATCCTTCATGCATTTCAACAAACACTTAGGAATTACAGTGCTATAAAAATGTAAATGCTGATTAAGAGAGTTTACCTGATCTTGCACACCCTTCCATGCCCTGGAGAACATTACTTCAAATCAGAAGTATTTGACAGCACTCCAAGAACCAGTTAAAGTCACAGGCATTTAAACAAAGAAGAAAAACTTTAAAAGTTCTCTAACTCCCATTCATCAGAACTTTACTCACTCAATAGCTCATTAGTCCAAGCAGAGCCTTGATCTAAGTTCATTTGAAACAGCTCTAACTGCTGGTTTTGCAATACACCTCCCACACTCAGTACACGCAAGAGTCAGTCAGCTCTAGGAAGTCTTACATATGCCATGGATGTGCATTTGGAGAAGTGGAAACCAAACACAAACCCAATCACGTAGGAGATACAAAGCAATAACCACATCCTTCAAACTCAGCTTTCGTTTTTGAACCCAGCCAGGCCAAGGTACCGTTCCACTCCTGCCAGCCTGAACATCAAGCACCATTATCCAACTGCAGCAGCTTCCTGAGGGGGATGAGGGCAAGCACCAACTATGGACGGGACTGCACTGCAGTGGGGGAAAAGGGAAGTAGGAACAGGCAGCATCTGCTGCCCTGAGGGGCTTTTTGCTATCTACTCTTTCTCTCTGCAGTCAAGGCCAGCAGTAAAACAGCTCCCCAGAGGGCAGAGAAAGTGGCTGGGCACGCAGGAGGTGTCCCAGATGAGTGTTTTAAGGTCACTTGAAGAAGATCTACTCTGAACCTTCTGCCTCAACGGGAGGGTCTTTCTTACCCCTTCTTATCCTATCCTTATCCTTTTCTTCCCTGCTCCTTCCCCTCCACACATTCTGTGGATAATTTTTTGGGTTTATTTTGGTTGTACATTAACTAATTTTAGACTTTTGTTTGCTTTTTCTCTATGTGCTTCTTTAGTAGTAGAGCAAACCCCATCACCGAACTTTGTCACGCTTCTGCTATTGTATTAAAGCTGCTTTTGCCGACACCTTTGCTAGTGCTTCTTTAAGGGACCTTAAAATACTGATTCGCGACAGGAGGCATCCAGGCGCAGGGAGAGGGCACGGGAGGCAAGGCGGAAGGAAGGAAAGCCCTACGTGATGCACAGAAGGCAGGGCCGGGTCACCCAGCAGGGAAACCCTCCGGGCCCTGGACGAGCCACGCCACAGCAGAGCCCGCACAGCCGGCCCGGGCGGTACGGAGCAGCCACGGGGGAGCAGCCGGACTTAGGCAGCTGCCAAAGGGACCCCACCGCTGATGCCGAGGGGACGGAGCTCACTGGGGCTCCGCCACCCCGCGGCCTCAACTCCGCCCCGCAGCCACGAGCGGCCGCGCTCCCGCTCCCCGTGAGGCCCGCGCAACGGGGCCCCATCCCCAGCGCCGTCCCGTCGCCGCCCGGCGGGGCGCGGAGCCACGCGCTCACCGCGGCCGTGGCCAGGCTGTGCATGGTCGGAGGGTGGGAGCGGAGCCGGTACCGCCTCAGGCCGCCACCGCCGCCATGGACTCGGTGCCGCCGCGACCTCTCACCCGCCGCGCGGGG
>VZRQ01002292.1:29144-41163 GCA_013397975.1 Machaerirhynchus nigripectus
AGGGTGGGGACCCCCTCCCCCCGAGCAAACCCATGCACCCCTAGGCAATTCGGGGACCCCCATGAGCAGAGTGGGGTGCGCACCGCAAAAAGTGTGGGGACACCCCGGGCAATGCGGGGTTCACCCCCGGGAAGGGTGGGCACCCCCCCGGGCAAGGCGGGGACCCCCACGGGCAGCCCCGTGCGCCCCCAAGCTATGTGGGGGACCCCCATNCAATGTGGAGCACCACCCCCCCCCCCCGCCCCATGGCAGTGTGGGCACCCCAAAAAGCGAGGGCACCCCCGTGCCCAAACCCCTCCCCGCTCCGGGACGTCCCAGCACGGGGACCTGTGGCAAAATCGGGGTTCCTTGTGGGGTTAAAGTGGTTTTGGGGTTTCAGGGTTGATCCCCGGGGTCCATGGGGCACAGTCTGTCCCCCCCCCCATGGGATGGCTTCACTTGTGGGGCGCTGGCACCCTGAGAGCCGCGAGGGTCCAGCATGACCAGCCCCCCTCCCGTTCCAGATCCCACCCTCACCGCTTTCTTTTCAAGGAACCGGGATAAAATTCCTCATGGAGTCATTCCCAAAGCGCGGGTGGGAAAGCGAAGCGGTGGCCTCGGGGCAGGGCCTGGGAGGGGGCCCCTTAAATCCTTAAATCCCCTCCCCGCGGGCCCAGTTTGGGCTCGCAGCGGTTCCAGTCAAACCAGTGGAACACCCGTGCTGGGCACAGCCCCTCATTAGCCCCTCATTAGCCCCTCATTAGCGCTCCGAACGGATTTTTCCCTGCCTTGAGGGCCTGCACCTCCAGAATTCCAGGGTTTCCCATTCCTGAGTGCTCCCAGGCCGCAGTGGTGCTGGTGCCTGGATAGGAAATTCGCCCTGGGAATTCCTCCTTTCCATTTTTTCCAGCAAAATCGCTCCCTCAGCTCACCGGGATGCACCTTCCCGCTCAATCGAGCTGATCCAGGGGTTGTTTTGGAGCAGGGAATGCTGTTGCAAGTCACCTGAGTGACATCAGAGCTGCCCGTGTTGGATTTGATTCCATCTCCCGCATCCTTTGGAGCACGGCCTGAGGGGAAGAAAATGCCCTGGGGCTGGGAATTTCTCCTCAGTTCCTCCTTGGCGTCTCCCTGGGGTTATTCCCTCTGAAAACACAACATTTTAGGGCTGGGGATTCTCATGACGAGGACAAACGTGGAGTCTCAAACACCAAACTCAGGCCTCTTCCACTGGACGGCTCCAAGCTCGCCCGACACCAAAAAATGGGAATAAACATAAACACACGGATTTTATCCCTCTGCCAAAATCAGACAGCCCTGACCAGACTGGTTCTCCACGACCAGCTTGGAACAGCTTGGGAAAGAGGTGTCGGAGCAGCTGGCGGGCGCCGCATCCAACGGGCCGGGATGCAAAACCGCTATTGAGACATAATGGCCTTTTCCAACAGGTTCTGGGAGCTTGGAAGGGATCTCTGACCATCTGGATCCCGGCTCCTGGAAGGAAACCAGCCTTCCTGCCTCAGGGAAGCCGTGTGAGCAGGGCAGCTCGGCACTGCCAGGAATTTGCAGCCTCCTCGGACTCCTGGGTTTGGGTTGAAGGCGGGAGAAGCAGGTTTTCCACCCCGGGGCGGTGGCTGAGGGAGGGAGCAGCCGAAATCCTTGTGGGAAATGTGATTCCCGTGCAGTGACAGGCGGCGATTCCTGAACAGAACCGGGAGCAGCCCCGCAGCCCCTTCCAGGCCACGTTTAAGGAGAAGCAGGTGGGGGAAAAGGGAAAATCCTGGCAGGAGCAGGAGCATCACCTCCAAACCGGCACCGAGCTGTCCCCGCACGCCGCGGACGGGAAAAATTCCTTCTTGGAGTATTTTGGGACGCTCTGAAGCGCCTCTGTGTGTGTCCCTGCTGCCCGGGATCCTGCCCGTGGTGGTGCCACTCCCCTCCAGCCACAGGCCACCTGCTCCTCCTGGTGGCTCGGCCACCCCCGGGGTGGTGACAGAGGTGTCCCCATGCTGCGCTCGGAGCAGGAAGGAGAAGGACACAAGCCCTGAGCCAGCAGAGCTCCCACTCGTGTCCCACCCACCCAGGCGGGAGCTGCGGGAGGGGACATCCCAGGATCACTCCAGGTGTCACAGCCACGGGGGTGGCAGCGGGGACAGGCTGGATTTGGGGTGGCAATGGGGACAGGCTGGATTTGGGGTGGCAGCGGGGACAGGCTGGTTTTGGGGTGACAGTGGGGACAGGCTGGATTTGGGGTGAGAGCAGGGACAGGCTGGATTTGGGGTGGCAGCGGGGACAGGCTGGATTTGGGGTGGCAATGGGGACAGGCTGGGTTTGGGGTGACAGCAGGGACAGGCTGGATTTGAGGTGGTAATGGGAACAAGCTGGATTTGGGGTGACGGTGGGGACAGGCCGGATTTGGCTCTTGGCAGGAGCTCACAGGAGAGCTCCGACGGAGATTCTGGATCCCGCTGGGAAGTCCCGGCTGTGCCTTTGGCCTCCTCATCCGCCTCAGATCCTGGCTGGATTGTCATTTATTCCCTTTTTTCCACCCAAAACGAGCGCTGGCCATGGATGCAGGGAGCAAATCCCCCTTCCCAGCCGGGATCCAGCCAGGAGCTCTCTCCTGGATGCAGGAGGGATTCCCAGCAGGGATTCCTGGATGGATTCTCCTCGTTCCTTACAGCCTCCTTTGGATCCCCACCGCATCCCAAAGGCCTCTCCCTTCCCATTCCCTGGAAAATCAGCCAAACTCCCCCAGTGACCAGCAGCACCCGAGCTCTCCACCCGGGACCTAAACCCCGCCGGGAATCTCGGCTGTTATCCCGATTTTTGCCGCCTCTTTTCTCCTCCCAGCGCTTTCCTGGCTGCTCTGGAAGCGAAGCGGAGCTGTGCCCGGCCTGGGCAGTGTCAGGCCCCGAGGAGACCCAGCAGCACCGAGATATAAAATAAATAACCCCGAAATAGAAATCATCCCTCCCCCAGGCTCTTCCCGAAAAAAGAAAAAAAAAAAAAAGGAAACCCCGGCTTCCCCGATGATTTCCCTTCAAACCCAGCCTCTAATATTTGGATTAATTTGCCTTTAATGCCTCCCAGGCTGGGAGCTTGTAGGTGGAGTTTTTAGCCCGAAAAATGAATTGAATCAGCCGAGTTGTACCAGCCGAGTTACAAACCCATCAAAACCCGGGGCCAGATCCTGATCTCATCCCCGGAGGGGGCGGAGGGGGTAAATCCAGCGCCGCTGGGACACGCGGGGAGCGTTTTTGTCGCCGGATTGGACCCCCCCCCTGAGTGACTTCGGAGCACAAGGCAGAGTCAGGCGTCTGTAAAATCTCGCTCCCATTCAAGGGCTAAATTTAGGGAGAGCGAGCGCCAGCGATGTGGCTCGCGGTGCTCGGGGGTAAATAAACCCTGGAGAGGCTTTGTCGGGAATGCCGGGGGCCGGCGGGGCGGGTCCTGCTGGGGGATGCTCCCGCAGCTGCTGGGGAAAGGGGATTTGGGGGATTTTTCCTGCTTTCTTCCCTCGTCTTTTCCCTCTCCCTGCTCACCCCTGAGCCGCAGCACCCAGAGCTGCCTGTTCAAGGCTCGGATTCCTGCCTGGAGTCTGCGGGATGCCGATGGAAAAGGTCCCATCACGGCCCCGTAGCATCCACACCGATTCCCTGCTCTGCTCCGGGCTTTCCCCTCACTCCAGGGCCTTTGGAGCCCCCAAAAAATTCCCCAAAAAAACCCTCTAATTATCCATCACCACACTAATGAACCTCTCCTCGCCCATTCCTGCTCCCGATTAGTCCAAGAGCCCCGTTAATTCCTAATTAAGCAGCTCCTTCACCGGGGAAAAGGGGCTTGACAGGAGAAGCGAAAACGCCAGGGGAGGAATTTGGGGATTGGGAGGGATTTTTGCTTTATGGCTGTAATTAGGAGGCGAAATTCTTTGCTCACCTACGGAATTCATCACCAAAGTGCCCGGGAGCCTTTCCCTTCCCCATCCCGGCACATTCCCAGTGGGAAGCGCGGGCAGGCCCTAAATCTGTTTAGGGCCCGTTATGAAACCCCAAAATTTGCGACAGCTCAGGAGGAGCCTCTGGGCTGCTCCTTCCCGAGCACCCCTGGGGTGAGGAGGAATTCCAGGATGCTGCCATCCGTGCTTTTTCATGGATCCCCCCACCAGCAGCGCTGGAGATCCGCAGGATCCCCTCCGGAGCAATTCCCGGGGGGGAAAACCCCCGAGATCCTCAACTCGCTCCCTCCCGAAATGAACATTTTCCCCCTCCACTTCCGACCTCGTTTCATCCCTCACATCAAGGAGGAACCTCGTGCTCGGTGTTCGTGGCGCGGTAACAGCTCGGGGACCTTCGTGGGCCCGAGGAAAGTCCCCGCTGCCGGCGGTGACAGCGCGGTGGGCGGTGCTGAAAGGGAGGGAGCGAAGTGACAGCGCGGCGGCGAAAAACGCTCTGCCCGTCACTCCCGAGCTGTCAGGCCCGAGCTGGGGAGGCGGGGGAGCTCCCGAGCCCTACTTTGGGATTTTCTTCCCACCAGGGATGCGGGGAAGAGGTGCTGGAAGGGCTGGAGATGCCCTCGGTCGCGAGCTGGGTCCTGGTGGTGCTGCGGACTGTGGGGCTGCGATCCCGGGGTGGGACAGCGAGGGCGGGGATGACCGCAGCAGGTCCGCCTTTGTCACCTTCAAACCTGCGGGGTCGGGAGCAGCTTTCCCAGAGGAACAGATCCCGGCACACTCCCAAAATCCAAAATTTGGAGGCCAAACCAACGGTGAAAGCCCCGGGAGCAGCCCCAGGTGCCTGTGCCACGCGTGGGGCCCCAGCAAAGCCTCCCGGAGCCTCCAAACATTCCCTTCCTCCGGGATCCTCCGGATTCCTGCTCCCAAAAAGGTGGATTTTCCCCCTACCCCCACCTTAGGGTGCTTGAGAGGCGCTGGGTGACAATGAGGGGACATCAGCGGTGCTGATGCTGTGGCGGCGCCCAAAAGAGGGGTGAAAACGGAGGGGAAAAAATCTTGGGAAAAAAATTCTGGGAAGAAAAAAAATCTTCCCAAAACGGTGAGAAAGAGGGAGAAGGGAAAACCAGACACATTTCCAAGCGGGAAAACAAACCCGAAACGGCTCCTTTATCGGGATAATAACCATCAATAATGCATCGCTAAGGAGCTGTGGATGAGCGCAATTAAAAAAAGCATCGCATTCCCCGAGCGAAAAACCGAAATTATTCCTCGCAGCTTCCCCGAGATTTATGGAAATGAAGCGGTTCCTGGAGCTCGGCAGAGCCGGGGAGCCCGGGGTGGAAGGCAGGGGAGAAGGGAGGGGGGAAAAAAAAGGCAGGGGGGAAAAAAAAATGAAAAAGGGCCCTAATGTAGGGGTTTATAAATATTTTACAGCCGAGGAGGAGTGGGGAGCCATGGATATAGTTGGGATTGCGGGCGGCCGTGGTGGGAGGAAGGAATTAATCACAAAAACGGAGGAGAAACTTTCCTGCGGGAGCACGTGGCCGCACCCACGGCTCCCCGGGGGCCCCCGGATGCCGGGGAAAGTTTGGAGTTTGCTCTGGGAGGTGCAGATGTGAGCCGGTGGCGATGCCCTCCCTGCCGCTGGCAGCGTGCCGGGCCTGGAGGAGGCACCGAGAATTCCTTGGGAAAAGCGGAGCGCGGATATTGACCGGGAAAAAGCTCGTGGATAAGGCTGGGAAAGCCACGCCCGCGCTGCGGGAGGGGGCGAGCGGTGACTTCGGGGTCACTCAGGCACCCCAGAAATTCCCCTCCCAGGATGGTGAGGCAGGAGAGGGGATCCCGCGGAGCAGGATAAGCCCGGATCCTGGCATTCCCAGAGCAAACCCCTCTCCTATCGCTGTCCAAACAGCAGATCCCGGTATCCAGAGGGGCCCAGGACCGGGCTGGCAGCTCCCCCTCACCTCCTGCTGGGAAGGGAGCAGGGAGTGAGCTCCCGGCAAACGTCACCCGGGATGGGGACAGCAAACCCCGTGTCCCTGGCAGGGAGAGGAGCGTTCATCCCTGGAGAACATCAGGGAACTGGAGCAGGGGGAAGCCGAGGATTCACGGGATCCTGGAGTGGTTTGGGCGGGAAGGGACCTTAAAGCTCATCCCCCGTGGGCAGGGACACCTTCCCCTACCCCGGGGTGCTCCAAGCCTCATCCAAGCTGGCCTGGGACACTTCCAGGGATGGGACAGCTCCAGGTTTGTGGAGCTGGAGCTCTTCCCCCCCATCCACAAACAGCTCCGTCCCTGGAGCCGGGGGAGGCTGGGGCTCCTCAGAACCTGCAGGGATCCTCCTGAGGCCCAAATGTTTTCCTTTTCGGCTCTCGGCTTGTGCTTCCCAGGCACTCTGCAGCAGCTGGAACGTCCCCATCTTGCTGATTCCGCTGGGACAATCCTGCCCCAGCGTGGATCCCATTCCCAGCTCCAAACCTGGCTCCATCTGCCTTGTCCTGGGTGCTGAGCGCTCCTTGGCCACCTGCCAGCCCGGTCCTGGGCCCCTCTGGATACCGGGATCTGCTGTTTGGACAGCGATAGGAGAGGGGTTTGCTCTGGGAATGCCAGGATCCGGGCTTATCCTGCTCCGCGGGATCCCCTCTCCTGCCTCACCATCCTGGGAGGGGAATTTCTGGGGTGCAGGATGCCTGCGTGACCCCAAACTCACCGCTCACCCCCTCCCGCAGCCCCGGCGTGGCTTCTCCAGCCCCTACCCATCCCTCCATCCCTCCTCCTGTGCCCGCATCCAGCCTGGAAAAGCTCCACGGCACCTGCTGGGAGCCTCTGCAGGTATGAAACCCTCCCAGGGCTTCTTTAAAAACCCGAGCCTTGGCGAGAGAGAAATGAGTCATGGCAGGGAGAGAGGGAGAGAGGGAGAGAGGGAGAGGGAGCTCACGGCAGCCGCGCATTCCCGAGGGAAGGAGAGCCGGCAGCAGGGCTCGGACACGCCGGGAAAAGGGATTGGGATTCTCTGGGAGGCAGCCACGGCACGGGACAACTGAGGGAGGTGGAGATTTGGGACACAGCCACTGTCACCCCCCCCCGCCAGGCTGATTTTCCCCCAGCCCTGCGGACACCGAGCTTTTGGCACCCAGGAATGCCGGGCTTGGAAAAGCAGATCCCTGCCTTGCTTGGGAAGGTGACAGGGACATCCCAGCCGCCTGCTGGGCAGGGCACTGCCCCCACACAGGGAGGGTCAGGCTGGACACCGGGAGGAATTTTTCCATGGAAAGGGCGGCCAGGATTGGAACCGCCCAGGGGGCTTTGGAATCCCCATCCCTGGAGGTGTCCAAGGAAGGCCTGGACGTGGCACTCTGGGTGACAAGGTGGGGATCGGGACTCGGTGATCCTGGCGCGATTTTCCAGCCTCGATGGCTCCGGGATTCTGGGATCACGTCGGGCTGCGGGAATCACCTCGGATCCCGGCGGAGGGAGGGTCCGCGCTGCGGCTCTGGCACAGATGTCCCTCCCTCCCTCCCTCCCTCCTGTGCCTGTGTCGCACATCAGCGGTGACGCCAGCAGCTCCTGTCCCCGCTGACTGCTGAGACAGCCGATCCCAGCTCCCGGCTCTGACGTGGGAACCTGCCCTTCATTTCCAGTGGCACCGATCTGTTTTCTCCCTTTTTTTTTTCCCTGCCGAGCCCCACTTTGCTCCGTTTAGGACGTGACAGGCGGTGATGGAGCACCGGGAGGCCCCGAGGTTGGCACATCCCGGCCTCGCGAGGAGCAATTAAGCTAACGAGGGCCACGGGCTGGGCTGGCAGCGTCCCTGGCAGCTCCCGGTGAACCCGGGTCAGGAATGACACATCTCATCCATAAAGGATGGGGACGGATGAGGCTGGAGAAGAGCTCCCAGGGGAAAAAAAAAACCAGCCGAGGAAGGGAGGCCAGCGGGGTGTGCAGGCAGGAGGAGAGGGAGAATCCCTGCCCAAAGCCCGGGAAGGGGATGCTGCAGCCCAGGGAATAAGGGATGAAGGATTCTCTGCAGGATTGGGATGCTGCAGGCTGGGGTTTGAAGGGACAAAAATCCAGGGCAGGTTTTGGAGGCAGGGATGCAAACCTGAGTCCAGGTGTGCTCCAGGATCCAAACCTGTGTCCAGGTGGGCTCCAGGACCCAAACCTGAGTCCAGGTGTGCTCCAGGATCCAAACCTGTGTCCAAGTGTGCTCTGCTGGCTGATTCCAGACAAGGAAATTTGGTGATGGAAGAGACCCCCGCCGTGTCGGGGGGTTTCGGTGGGGTGGCAAAAGCAGCTGGGCTGATTTGGCATCTGGAGGAGGTTTCTGGACCTTGGAGCCTCTTCCAGGGCCTAAAGGGGCTCCTGGAGAGCTGGAGAGGGACTTGGGACAAGGGATGGAGTGCCAGGACACGGGGAATGGCTTCCCACTGCCAGAGGACACGGATGGATGGGATATTGGGAGGGAATTCCTCCCTGTGAGCAGGGGGAGGCCCTGGGATGGATTTCTCCAAGCAGCTGTGGCTGCCCCTGGATCCCTGGAAGTGTCCAAGGCCAGGTTGGACAGGGCTTGGAGCATCCTGGGAGAGCGGAAGTTGTCCCTTATGATCCCTTCCCACCCCAACCATTCCGGGATTCCACACCCGGCGCAGCATTCCCAAGGTGAGCTCTGGGATCCCCGGAGCCCCCGATTTGCCGGGAAGGACCCACAATGGGCTGTGCGGGAGCGCAGCCTCCGGGCAGCCGCAGCCTCTGCGCTGGGTCCCGAGCTCCGCAGAGCTCCTTCTGCTCTGGAGAGCTGGAATTGGCTGCGGATCCCAACTCCCGGGCCCCGCGGCTGGGAACAGACTCTCCTTTCAGGCAGGAGCTGTGGGCAGCGCCGCGAGCAGACGGGGAGGAGGAGCAGGAGCAGGAGGAGGAGGAGGAGGAGGAGAAGAAGGCTTCGTGCGGTCCCTCGGGGCACCGCGGCTGCAGGTGCGGGCTCGGCTCTGCCCAGCAAAGCCGGACAGGGAGGGATCCGGGCAGGCAGCAGGGACAGGAGGCAGAGATTCCCCGTGCGCCCTCCAGGAGGGACTGGCAGGGACCGAACCCTCCAGCCCTGCCCGGCTCACAGCCCCTCCAGTGTCCTTTGTCCCGGTCCCCCTGTGAGGAGCATCCTTCCTCCCGTTCTCCCTGAAACCCCAGCCTGCGCCGGGCAGGGATTGGGAACGCGGCTTTCCAACCCAAATCCTGCCGGAGGCCAGGCAGCTGCAGCCCAGCAAATCAGTGTCCAGTTTGTGGGCACATCAGTGCCCAGCCTGTGGACAGATCAGTGTCCGGCCTGTGGGCACATCAGTGTCCAGCCTGCAAACAGATCAGTGTCCAGCCTGTGGGCACATCAGTGTCCGGCCTGCGGACACATCAGCTGCTTTCTGTCCCCCGTTATCAGCGGAGCTGCAGCAGCCCCGCGGCGCCGGGTGCGCCATTCCAGCGGAGTTTTCAGAGGAAAAGGGAGCCCGGGGAAGAGCCCGGGGCGCCGCAGCGCTCTCAGCCCACGAGGAGCAGCTCCCTCCCTCCCTCCTTCCCTCCCTGCCTCCCTCCCTCCCTCGCAGGAACTGCTCTCAGGAAGCAGAAGTTCGCTCCTTCCCTCTCGCTCCCCACTCAGATTTTCCAGTGACCCAGCGCTGATGGAAACTCGGCCGCTCTCCGGCCGTTCCTTCTCCGGGGTGTTTGGGTGTTGTTGTTTTGTAATTCCCAGCTGCCCCCCAGCCCTGACTGACCCGTGGAGGACCAAGCAGCACCCCTGGCGCTGGCCCAGAGTGGGGCTCGCCCGGTTCTGCTCCGAGCAGGGGAGATCCACAGGGAAAAGCGGAAAATTCCCCTGCTCCCAACTCCATTGGGAATCCCCACAAAGGGGGTCCAGCCCTAAGCAGAGCCCACCGTGACACTGGGGCCGGGCCCAGCATGGCCGGGGACAGCTCTGCTGGGGACAGGGAGCAGCAGGGACATGGATGCAGCATCCCCTTTTCCTTGGGATTTCCTGGGATTTCCTGGGACAGCCAGGAGCAGCAGAGGCGAAGCTGCTGCCCAAGAGGACAGGGCCCAGCTGGGAGCACCCCAACATCCAAAAGGGACAGCCCTGTCCCCCCCTCCAGGTGCCACTCTGATAAACGTCGTGGAAAATCCAGGTGTTTAAGCACATGTTGGGAATCTGGAAGCAGCTGGAAAAAAGCTTCCCGCCCATGGAGAGGCTCGCTGGAGCTCCCCAGCAGAGCTGGGCACGCCGCAGCTCCCGGCCACCTTCACACCTCCTTTCCTGGCAGCGAATCCACTCCCAGCAGGGCTTGATCCCGGCTGGATCCCAGCTGGATCCAGCCCGATTCCCTGACACGAACCCGCAGCAGCATCTCCAACTCCTCTCCCCTCAGTGCGCGAGCTCGGGCTTAATCAAGCCCTCAATTATTAATTAAAAACCCCACAGGCTGGAATCCGCAGCCCGGGCTCGACCAGAGGCGACCGGCAGCCAACAAGAGCTCTCCCAGCGCTCATTCCCTAAATCTGCTCCTAATTAGGAGTGGACTCACCCCTGCAATTAATTGCCGGACTTTTTCATTAGCGCCTGGATACCCAGATCTGTTTGGGAGAGGAGGCAGCGGGCTAATTAATCAAGCTGTAACTAATGAGGGGAGCGTCCAAACCCGTGGCAAAGTCCCTGTACCTGGCGGGGGGACAGCCGGTGGCTTCCAGCGGAAAGCGCCTGGCTTTGGGACAAGCGGGATTTGGGCATTTTTTCCGGGCTCTGGCGGTGCTGCGGAGCCGCTGCTCGTGGGCGCTGGCAGCCCCAGGGGCTGTCGCTTGGCGTGACACAGCGCCGGTGTCCCCGCTCGCCCCGGCCGCGTGTCCCCGCCTGCCCGCTGCTTGTCACCGCGGCCGAGCCCCGAGGGTGCCGGGGCTGGGGCTGGAACTGGCGGCTGCGGTTCCTCTCCAGGCACCACGAGCTTTTGGGGGAGAAGGATCCCGTTTTCCCCCGTTTTCCCCAGGATTTTTCCGCGCGCCCTGGGTGCTCCGCAGAGCTCGGCGGAGGACAGGGAATGTCCCCCGCCCTGTGGCACCGCCACCGCCCTCGGCGCAGGCTCAAGAGGAGCTCAACCCTTTCCCAAACCTCCTTAAAACCACCTCAGCACTCCCGTGCCTCAGTTTCCCACCTCCGCAGGCTGCACGCGGCTCGGGGCGCTGGGTGCTATTTTTAGGATTTAGGGAAGTGAGAGTCTCTCTGTGCCTCAGCGTTTTCATTTTCCCTCAGCGTGGAAAAAAAATAACCCCCCCCCACACGGCCCCCCAGGAAATCACCGCTGAAATCGTCTGGGTGAAGCCGCGGGGTCATTCCCAAGGGTTTGGAGCAGCAGCCCGAGGCTTCCAGAAGGTCAAGGAGGCTCTCGGGGCTGGTTTTGCGGCAGTTTGACCATAATTGGGCTGTTTTGGGGAGGCACAAACCCAGAGCTCCCTTCCACTTTGGCCAGGTCGTGGTCCTAAAAAAACCGTGAGGCTTTTGCTGCCCAAGCGATCTCGAATGGAGATCCGTTGGGAAAAAAACAGGAAAAATTCTGGAAAAAGTTAGGAAAAAATTAGGGGAAAAAAAAAACAACCCTCTGCGAAGTGAGGGAGGGGCAGAGCTGCGTTCTGGGCTAATGGTGGTGAAATTACATTAAAAAGTGGAGCAGAGCGGAGCCTGGAAGGCAGATCAATGTAAACAGCACGAGAAACTGGGACGCGGCTCCCGAGCCGGAATGTTTATGGCTGGATGGCAGCGAGGCCGCGGTGACTCACGCTGGGATCGGCCAACTGGTTCCAGCTCTCCCGGGGACTGGTGCCACTCCAGGCTGCGTGATCAGACCCTGGGGATGGGCTCTGTGACAGGACCTTGCTCTTGGAGGGGACAGATTTCTGCGCCATCCTCCCAAAATTGCGTGTTCCCGTCAGTATCCCCGGGTTTTCCAGTCGGGCTGGGGTTCAGAGAGTTCCCTGGGAAAGGTGGGCTCTGCAGCCGTCCCTGAATCCTCGGGGCAGCTCCTGAGGAGGGATTTCCATGGCTCCTGCCCGCTCGAGGAG
>VZRQ01002297.1:5887-34028 GCA_013397975.1 Machaerirhynchus nigripectus
GAGAACTTTCTGGCACTGTGATGTGGGGAGAGACCACTTCATAGCAACACAGGGTGTGTAATGTGGACTTAGCCACCACAACATGCCCCCTCCTCATCTCCCTGCCTTTTCCAGCATAGGTCTCCAGTGAAGATCAGCATACAGGCTTTCCCTCATCCCTTGCCTTGGGGCACCCAGGGGTGCTCACACTTCCCACAGAGATGTTCACTGCCTGGAAGATCACCCACACTGGCATGCACTTCTGAGAACACATTTCCACCCTGGAGGCCTGGCTCAAGGGAAACGTCCCCACAGAGCTTAGCAGAGGCAACCCTGGGGAATAAAAACCTGCCGAACAAGACGTGCTGTGTCTTAATTACACAGAGTCAGTATTCCCAGCATCACCAACATTAGGACAGGAAGATAAAGAAGTGAAGCCTGTCAGGCAGTGAGTCTACCACAATGCACCCAGTGCAGGGGTCCCTCAGATGGACAAGGCCCCTGCGGTCACTCACAGCCTCTCCCTTGCAGCATCACACCCCCCAGTGACCCCCACATCTGGCTGGGTGGCAAGAGAAGAGCGGTGATTAGCAGGCAAGGGCAAGGCATCCACCTCAGCTACAAGGGCTACTGGGCAGAAAGTTCACTCATCCAGCTCCTTCCCATTCCTCAAGACCCAGCAGCTCTGCTTCCTTTCTGCCTGGATGTGCCTGCCCTGCCCAGGCACTGTATCCTCTTCCCTTCTGGCAGCTCCCTCAAAAAACAGCAGGAACAAAGCTGTGCTGTTTGCAGCAGTGCCTCAGCCTCCAGGGGCACACAGGAAGATGTTTTCCACAGGTGTCTGTGGTTTCAGAAGGGAAATGCAACCTCTCCAGGGAAGATTCCCTGAAGAGTGGTTACCACTTTGGTGGAATGTGGTAGATAGGGACAGGCGAACGGAAGATCTCGCGATGTCACGGAAAGCAGCAGGGACCCTGCCCCGTCATCCTGTGTGATAAGCAATCACCCCAAGTGTGCAACCCCTCCTAACTTCAGTAGTTTTCCACTCCTTACTAACCCGAGCTAGACCAACCACCCCCTTCTGACGTAGCAGAAGGCCCGTGAGTATTTAACCCCAAAAGATAAGATAATAAAGGCCATTTGTCCGTCCATCACGTTGGTGTAAGCGTCTTGCGAGTGGCCCGAGCGACTCGGGTGAGGCCGAGTCGCCGTGCTGTTATCTTGAAACCAGGTCGCCAGCCTTCCCAGCAGAAGGCAACAGTGGAACTACCTTTACAAAGAGAGGATAAAATACATACATTCTAGACAAAAAGAAGATGTCATAGAAATGGTTCCAGTATCATTAACATTAAATGCTTTGTTCCTGCATAAAAGCTCTGGGTAGTTCTGTCACATAAGTGAAAAGAAGGATGCTGCAAATTCTGTGGACATAATCCTCACATTTCTTAATGTCCTACACTGTGGAGACATTAAGGCCAGGCACAAGACACATAATAGTAATAAAGACCTAGCCTTCACCCTTTGGAGCGAGTCTATTCTCTTCTAGCATTTAACATCACCGCAGCAAAGCTTGAAGAAAGATCTACCCTGTAAAACTTCATTAAAAGGTTTTAATAACATAAAAACAAAATTCCATGGCAAATTTTAGGGCTGACTGGTGTTCTGAGATGTAGTTTTGCAATATCTGCTGCCAGTTCAAATTAACGTATCTCATAACTAGCCCTGGAATAAGAAGTGATGAGCTGAGTGACAAACAAGCTCCAGTTTCTGTCCTTGCTCATGACCTGCCTCAAGGCTAATCCTCCCTCCTTCAGCAGACCTCCAAAGCTTGTGGAAAAGGTGTGAAATCATGGTTCATAAGGTTTCAGCAGGAAATAAAAGGGGTTATTTTTATAGCTTAAGTGTCACTAGTGCCTGCTAGAAGCTCACATGTGAAGTGCATTTGGTGCCTTCATTCTCCTGTGGAAGAGACACAGACTCTTTCCCTCCCAGAAGAGTGCAGCTCTGGGCCCTGGGGTTATCTTTGTCTGTGGACAGCAGGTAACCTCACATGTACCTGTCATCCCTGTGCAGGGCTCAATGCTGTCAGCAGAGACTCATTTGTGTCTGGAGTAAATGGAAAGACTTGTGAGGTACTGGGTGCGAGGACAGCCCCCTGCGCATTTGGTGTTGGGGCTGTCTAGCACAGAAAATCATGCTTAACAACCTGAGGTTTAGAAAAATACTTCAAAATGTTGAAAACAGCTACTTCATCTTTTTTTTCTAACTGGAAAAAACCTCTTGAACCTTAAAGTTGTATCTTAAAAAGTCTGATGGCAAACCCTGAAGTCATTCATTTGTTCTGCACTTATAGCTCTTTAGGCATCACAAGGTTCTTACCTATTTACTTCCAGCTCTTTGTTCAGGCCCCTCAGAATCAACCCTGTGAAAGGAGTTGTTTCCCTCTCTGCTTGTGTCTCTGCTATCTGCATAGGGCTGCCTTGCAACCCTGCCCTTGGCCACCTTCTCTCCACTCATATCTCAGCAGCATTTGGAGCAGAGCTTTTCTAGCATTGCTTCCCAGCAGGAAGCAGGGATCCTCAGCTGCCAGTGATCCACCTGCTGCATCCTGGCAGGTTCCTGTACTTGCTGGGTAGTGACTGTCATGATTTGACATTGATTAAAACACCAGGCACCCACAAAAACTGTTCACTCACTCTCCTCTGCTAAAGCTGAGCAGAGGAGGGGAAAAAAGCCAAAGTGCTCGTGAGTTGAGATAAGGATGGGGAGAAAACATTCTACGGGCAAAACAGGCTCAAATTTAAAGGTATAAAGCAAATTTATTATTAATAGAGTCAGAGGAGGATAATGAGGAGTAAAATAAGCCTTTAAAACACTTTTTTCTTCCCAGTCCCTCCCTCCTTCCCACTGACAGTGCAAGGAGATGGGGGGAGGGAACGTTTTGGTCAGTTTGTTACCTGAGATCTTTTTTCAGTTTGCTTAGCAAGGGGAGTCTTTTTTCCTGCTATGTCGTGAGTCCCTCCCACAAGCAAAACAGTTTTCCCAGAACTGCTGTGACGTGGGTCACTGGTCCACGGGCTGCCGTCTTTTAAGGATAGGCTGCTCTTATTTGGAAGCAAGAGCCCTCTATCTCTGGTAGCAGGGGCCCTCTCTCTGTTTTGGGTCTCCCACTGGATCACAGCGTTTTTTGGCCTCCACTCACTCTGGCGTGGGCACCTTTTCCATGGGCTGCAAGTGGATTTCTGCGCTCCCCATGGACCTCACTGATTATAGGGAGACAGCTTGTTTCATCATAGTCCTCCTCACCGCTTGCAGAAGAATTTCAATGCCGATGTTTGGAGCACCTCCTCCCCCTCCTTCTTTCACTGACCTTGGTGCCACCATGTTGTCTTTCTCCACATGTTCTCACTTCCTCCTCTTTCTCTGACTAGAAGAAAAATCGCTGCTCATAGGTATCACTGTCAACAAGTTCCACTAATTCAAAGATTTTTGCAGCATCTCGCAGCGCGCGGCGGTTGATCTCGTCTAGGGTCTGCGTCGGGGAATCGCTCGCCATGTTTCTGCTGGCGGCCACATGGCCCCCGCCGCCACCACACGGGGTGGTATTTAATGTCTCTCTTCATATGGGGCACCGGGAAGGAGAAGCCCCTGCCACCGCCCCTGCCCTTCTGCCCGCGGCACGGCTGGCTAGGGACGGCCAGGCAGGCAAGGCTCGCCGCGGGTGGTGCCAAAATGGCAGCGGCAGTGCATGGCTGCGTGCGGTGCTGGGAATGGTCCCGGCGGCAGCAGCTCACCACCCCTGGAAAAACTGCCCATGCACTGTTTTGATTTCCTTCTTAAATGTGTCATCACAGAGGCCTTACTAGCCTCTCTGGTTGGGCCAGCATGTCCATCTTTAGAGCCAGCAGAGATTGGCTCTGCTGGACAGGTGGAAGCTTGTAGCAGCTTCTCACAGAAGCTGCTTTTGTGGCCCTTCCCTGCTACTAAAAACTAGGCTGTGCTAAATCAGCACAATGACCCACAGTCCTGAGTGTAAAAGAGGAGCAAAAAACAGGAGAAAGATTGCTGCTCTTTGCTTGTGCTAATTATGGATGGTACTTTTGAACACAGGCACAGTGTTAATGTCAGGAAAGCACATTTCTGTCCTGTATCTTCCCTTACTTATTCTGCACTCTTCTTAGGATACAGGAGAGAGCAACTCCTACATGCAATTTATATATATCTGTAGATATGTATGAGAAATTTTTAATAAAAAGAGGATGACAGTTGCCACAGGAAATTATGAATACATGCATGTATACATTTCCTCAAACACACACCCTGAACCTTTGAGACCTTTCAATTTCTTCAAGGAAATACTTTTTAAAGAAGTGTGATGCCCCTCTGTTAGATCTCAAACCAAGAGCTCAGCAGCAAAAAAAGGGGTGAACCTGAGTCCTCCTCAAGAGTTCTGATATAAGAGAACATGTAACAGAGAACATGTAAAGAGAACATTTTGTGACGTGGGCATGTGAATAAGTTCTCTCCAAGTCAGCTGTAGCACAGCTACTCTAATAAATATGGATTTACCCTCTCCTTACTGCAAGGTAGGACATATGGAGGGGTAACTACTTTCTGTGACAACTGTGTGCATCAGCTGTGCTCTGCAGGAGAGGAGAGTGGGGTTTCGCATCTTCCTCACCTTCAGTGTAGCTAACAAAGATAAGAGGCAGCTCCACCTGAGATCCAGTCACTGACAAATTACATCGACACCCTTGGGCTTTTGTGTTCCGCTAAAACTTCTATAATTGCTACATAAATAATTAGTTTGGTGTAGGATGGTTCAATCAATCTGGCCCTGGGAAAACACAAAACAATAACTTCTGTGCAAGCTGCAGAGTAGAGTCCTTATTAAAAACACGAGATCAAAACCTATGTCCGGTCTGGTCTATTCAGGTCACTGCTCTCGTTTTAACCGTGCTCATACACTAGAGAGTTCTGATGGATTGGAGCTGTAGGAGGCAAACCAGGAGATTGAAGAGGTTTGATGTATTTCTTTGTTAATGGGCCTGATGCTGTTCAAAGCTCCCAAAAAATTCAGCATGAAGAGCTTCCTAAGCTCAGGGCCTTCATGATCATTCAGCCTTTAAGCAGATACAAAGAAAATTTTTCTTTGCCTCTCTCTGAATATATCCATCTCCTCAGGAGCAAGGGAAAGACTTTTATAGAGAACTTGATAAAATTCCTGAGATAGCTCATTAATTCTGGTCACTTCAGCAGTGACTTCCCTGCCACTTGTGGCACTCAAAGAAGTTACAGATTGCCTTAGTAATAACAAATCCTATTCATTAGACATGTCTCTGCACTTGCATATTAATATTGTCTGGCCTTGTTAAATATAGAAGCCTATTCTCTTTAATCTGTTTTTAACAGGCATTTTTTCCCTAAGGTTAGCCATGAAATAACTGATAATGATAGTTTTTCCCCCACCTCCAGAAAGCTTGTGAAATTCCTTAAATGGCCTCTAATTGCTGCTGGGGAGCTGAGGCAGGCCTCAGCTTTGTAGACCTCTGTAGATTTTGTGATTTTACCCCTATTTTGGAGGGAAATTTAGAAATTTTTGCACTGTACACTCTCTTCTCCACTTTATGGAGACATAATTTAATCAGCAGAACTTTTATCTCCATTACATGTGTGCATCTAAACAAGATCCAGTGGTGAGAATAGGAAATAATAATCACAAATGGTGCAAGTGGTGGGTGTGAAGGACTTTGCACAATCCTATATCCTTTCTAGAGCTCCACTTCACACAGCACCACCCAACCAAGCACCACTGACCATACAATTACAGGATGGTTTGGGTTGGAAGGGACCTTAAAAGTCATCCCATTCCAATCTCCCTGCCTTAGGCAGGGACACCTTTCACTAGACCAGGTTGCTCAAAGTCCCATCCAACCTGGTCTTGAACACTTACAGGGATGGGGCAGCCACAACTAACTCAAGATACTCTCAAGTAACTCAAAAGCGGAAAGACTTGCCAACAGTCGTAGGTAAGTTGATACCAAAGAAGTCTTTATTCTACACAGTAAAGAGAGTTATGTTCACTTACTTGTCTAAAATGAGAGCTGGTTGAAACCTCTCAACTGTGTTCTAGTGAATAAGGCTTTTCATGTAGACAGAAGTTTTGAAGGACCTTGGAAAGAGGAGGTGTGTTGAAGAAAATACCACTTTCTTAACAACAAAAACCTTAAAGCTTTGGAGGTTTCTGTTAAAATTATGCCTTTCGTGATGCTAACTGCCTTAGGAAGAGTGTTATATCATGAAACAGGAAATGGATTTTCCATCTCTTTTATCAGCTTCCAAGATTAGTAGCTTTACAAGAATCTGGTAATTTCAGAAATCCATCAAAAATTTTTCTCTCTTGCACCTTAGATTAGATATAAAGAAAAAGGTTTTTTTACCATGAGGGTAGCGAGGCACTAGAACAGGTTACCCAGAGAAGTTGTGGATGTACAAATAGCAAAATATTCAGGCAAAGCGGACACACAAACACCTAGCTCTAATTTGAGTTAATTTCGCCATTCTGACAAGGCTGCAGGAAAAGAACTGAAGACAGAAGTATTACAGGGGAACTCTCAGTTATCAAGTAGCAGCCAAAACCTCCCCCTGTTACTTGCAATGCATCATAAACCAGGAGCAGTTCAAACCCACGGCTGCTGCTAAGCTCCTGATTGTTGGTGTGGCAGTGTTTTCGATATTCATTATACTGAGGAGTTCCTGATGAACTGTTGCTGCTGTTTATAGCACAAGCCCAGGTATAGCTCATTTTCCAAGAATAATTTTGGCAAGATATCAGTATCTGTTGCAGCCTTTTGACAGCTTATAATTATGGCTGAAAGTGCAATCGAGCAGTTTCAGACAGCAGAGCAAGTAATTTCCCAGTTATCTGCTAGGGCAGAACCCTCCCCATCTGAACACCCATGGAGAAGGGAGCATTACCACCGCTCAAGTTCCTGCAGAGTATGCACATGAGGAAAAACCACACTTTTTTCCCTTAAGAAAAAAAAACTTTCAGTTTTTCTCTCATTTACAGACTCAAGTGATTTTCTGCATGCTAAAAATGCACTAAAAATCCCAGTGTTCCTTCACAGCACAACTGTGACTGTCAAACTGAGTCCACAGGAGCCCACAGCTGTGTTGAAGAGCACTGATGGTGAGCACTGCACTTCAGCATTTAATTCTGCAGTGTTAGTGACTCACTTTTTGTAGACTGACTCAACACACAAGACAACCATGACAGAAGTTCCTTTCCTGCTCTTTTGGGACTCATTGCCTATCCTCGGTACCTGTGCTGGATGCTTGTTTCACTCCATTCAAACTCTATTAACAGAGAACCAGGTCCTCTGTGTTTTCTGGAGCTGGCCCCTCATGGGGCTGTACAGACAGCTCTGGGACAGCAGAGCGAGACACAGCATCGTTTAAATCATTTTAATAATTTAAACCATCTAAAGCAGTGCTGACTTCAGCGCCAGTACAGGTGAACCTGCAGCCAGAAAATGTCTCCACTACATTGATGCAAGACTGACATAAATGCAATCACAAGTGTGATTCATCACTTTTAGAAGCCACTTTGCTGTATTTTTCAAGAATCATGGCACCCACTCAGCCAAATTTTACCAAGAAATCAATTACCTGCTAGCTATTACATTTATCAGAACATGTTTCCAGTGCTGTAAATCAGCATCAGCTTGCTGAAGCCAGTGGCAAGCACCAAGCCCACCCACACAAGCCAGGCAAGCAGCCTGTCTCCTATTAGGATGGATGGCAAAATATGAGCCTTGTACTGCTGACAGACATTTATGGAGGATAATTATGGAGACTGCAAGTATATCAGTTACTTTGACAGATTAACGGTTTCTTTTTAATTAGATGCACAGGCACAGGGGTTACTGCAAATAATTTGGTTGTCTTTACCAGGACAGGTCCCCAGATGTACTTCATTCTGTGCCAGAGGGCAGTCCCTCAAGTATGGGGAAGCTCTTCAAGCAAAACCAAGGCTTGGAACACTATCTGTGAAGTAAAACTGAGCCCAAGTGCCTTGTTTGCAAAAAACTACCCAGTTTATGGTGGTGCTTAGCCTGACCCAAGCCCACACATAGCTGGAAGCAAGGTGGATGTGGTACAAAGCAATTGGTGCTACAGGTTTGGGTACATGGCTGCAGCAGGGAAAGAAGGAGAGATATCTGGGGGAGGGGATGCTTCTGCTGGGGATGGAGGTGGCCTTGAACAGGAGATTGATTATTGCCTCTCACATACTCTTTTCAGAGTTAAAAAAATAAAGACATAAATGCTCTTTTGCTTTTGACCTCAGATATGAATACCTCATAGAATTACCTTGTCATTACATGGAATATGTGATTCCAACCACATATATTTTTAACAACCACCTAGAACAGGAGGTCTGGTTTGCTTCATCAAGCTTTCAAGGTCACTGAGGAGTGAGTTTATGCAGATCCAACTGAGGCTGCAGGTGTCAATGCACATAAAATGATGGTATCTGTAATGTGACATGAGGCCTTTCCACACAGGAATATTTTTAATGTTAACTCCTTATTTAAAAATCCCTTCTGGAGATCCATCTGATTTTCCTATCCTTCATACCCATCAGCTGAATTTCACAGAAAGTTCAATCAATTTCCTAGAAAGTTAGCCAGTGAAGCAGCTCCCACTCCAGACACTACAGCTGTATTACCGTGACCAATCATCTTCCCCACGCTCCATGTCCCCAGGAATTTCTTCTTTGCTGTCTGCCGTGAATGCCACTGTGTAAAAGAGAGCAGTGAGTTTTTAATTGGTGTTTAATCCCTTGTTTCTAGGAGTAGGATGCAAAGTTGGCTGCATTTCCAGAATGGATGCTGACTCAACAAGTTTTTGCAGTGTCCTGTAACAATCCCATTGGCAAACATCATTCCCTACACAGACACCACGAGTGCATGGACATGTGTGAGTGCAAAACCTACATTGTTTCAGCTTCTCTTTTTTAACCTAAATGAGGATAAGGGAGCATGGCATGGAAGATCCCAGTTTTTCTGGTATTTAAGGCAAGACAAAACCCCGCTCATCCCCCTGCTTGCCTCCAGCAGCCTCCACAAGAAATTGAGCTAATTTGTTTAGTGTCAGCCATCCTCACTCAGAAAGAAAATATTCTTGTGAGGCATATGATTACTACACATGGCACTCATAAACAATGCCATGTTTAGAAATTTGTAGCATTAAACATTGAAAGGAATTTTCTGTGATGGAGTTTGACAATTTTGCAAGAATAAAAAAATTCTGTAAGCTGCAAATAGTCTTTAATGGAAACAGATTTAAATACAAACTATAGTTCCTTCACACTGTGCTATAAATCACAAGGGAAGCATAATACATTTGCAGCAGTTTTCAACAAGAAAACTTGGCAGTCTTTCAGCAAGTTTCATAATTGCTCTATTTTAAACTTCATCTTGAAAATGCTCAAGATAGCTTTTAGTTTTATTGAAAGGTTAATTTCACACCTACAGAAAAATATCAGCTTTCCATTAGATCTAACAGAGTGTTAAATGCGAAAATTACAGTCTCTTCCCTATGAATGTGCAAAGTTTGTTGAATTGTTAACCCATCCTGATTTTCCATTCTTTCCCCATGGAGCCAAGGCACAACAGGCACAGGTCTGCCTGGAGCACCAACACCAACAGCACGTAATCCCAAATCAGCCCTGGGTGAGAGCTGCAGGACATCACCAGCCACAGTAATTTGGGTGCCACCTATGCAGTGTGGGGGGCTGTGGTAGCTGACACCTGAAAATACCCAACACAGAAGGCAAAAGGGGACATTTTCCTGGGACAAGGCTTGAACAATACTAATTCTTCACAGATTTATGCCAAGGTGTCTCAAAAAGCACCACTGCATCTCTGGGCTCACCTTACTGCTGGCAAAGTACAAACAAGAGGTAGGTAAAGAAGAAATTTGCTCATTTCCCCTCCCATCCCATCCAGCTGTGTTTTCTGTTTCGGTGAAACATGCCATTGGGAGCCAGCCTGCTTCCATGCTCATCTCCCACTGGAGGTTTAACATCAGGGCACAAACAAGAAAATACTTATTGTATTGTGGCCTGTGTACTTGGTGCAACATCCCATGCCACCAAGGTACACTGAGTCCATCACTCATTCAGGGTGGGGAAATGTTTCCCTGGAGTCAATCCTGAAGAGCCAGAGGAGTCCCAAGAGGACAATTCTCAGCATATAGGGCTGTATGCCTTGTTGTAATGATTTTGTGACACAGCCTGAACTTCAGCCTCCCATGACTTGAGAAAGTCCTTGCAAATGCGATGCTTTTGTGGTTTTGTGTCTGGTAACGTCCACTTCCCCAAAACCAGCACTTCCCCTCTGCTTCTCAGATCCCAGCTTCCCAGCAATTAAACACAGAGGACACTTGTAGCAGTAGTTTCAGCTACCTCTGATGGATACAGCCACCTCCTGGCTCCTGGAACCATCATTCCTCCACACAACAAATGCACGTGTGAGCGTGCACAGTGCTGGGGGGTGGATACAGGCAGAGAGGAGGGCGTTTTTGCAGCTGTATGCACAAGGAATGCCATTAGGGAAAAGCATAGTTTCTGCCTTCAAGGAAACCATGATTCAGTAACTGCCTTATGGGGGGAAAAATGTCACACTGAATTTCATTTAGGTATTTTAAGTTCAGTCAAACCAGAAATTGTTTGTCAAGGGAAGAGGAAGAAGATTAATTTATCCCAATGAATCCTGGTACCATGGCTCTGTGCAAGGCATATTTACCATTGCACAGTGCTCCCTGTCATTGCTAGGGGCTCCTGCCTGAGGAACAAGGGACAGAGGGACTGTTCCCAGGGCTCAGGGGACATGCAGAGCTATCATCTCCCCCCATCTGACTGAGGTGCAGCACATGGCCACTGACACACCCAGCTGGGCTCAGTGTGTGGGCTGCCATGTCCCAGGTTCCCTGGGAACAATTTAATCACTATTTGCAGACAAAGGATTAATGCAACAGAACAAACAGGTTTATTGACTCTGACTTACATCCCTGCCTGTGCTTCTCTATGGCAGCGCAGGGAGGTGCAGGAGAGGCAGTGTGGCACAGCTCAGGCACGAGTATCAAAGCACCTTCTCCTCCAAAACACCTTTTCCAAGTCCAGTTTGTTCAGAAATAGCTCTTGGGTTTGTGGCAGTTTGGGGAAATTTTGTTGCAAGCCTTAGGTCCACAGCCCCAAAGAAATAACTGAGGGCATCCCATGCTCCGGAGCGTGGGCCTCAAAGTCAGTCAAATGCTCCTCCCTGCAACAGCAAAGCAAACCTCAGCATGGCAGAGAAAGCCAGGCCTGCAAACAGCTCAGTCTGAATTCCTCATCAGCAAGGGGATATAGAAAACAGCTCGGAGAAGCAGCCGTCAACCAGGTGTGGAGGCTGGGAGCAGCCAGTTCTTCCTAAGCTGTGCTCTGGGAGAGGTGGGACCTTGCCTTTGTAAAGGCTGGTATGGCTGGGAAGTGAGGCATAGCCCTGGTAAGCAACTGCCAGGCAAGAGAGTGATAAAATAACTGGATTTCTTTAGCTGCTTGCATTCTTTTAAAAATAGGGTTATAATTTTTCTCCACAATTATGAGAATGAATAACTTAGATGTCTTGGATTCTGTTGTCTAGAAACAGCAAGAAAAATGTAGCATATGAAAGAAATATTTTAAAAGGTAAGGCTTCCTTTTAACATTTGCAAGCTATCAGCATTGCCAGGATCCTGGTAGCGGGTGAGCCATCCCGCAGGAGATGGATGGGCAGCTGCTGAACAAAGGCTCCTGCAGTTCGTCTGAGTTAGTGGAAAGTTGGGGAAAAAAAAAAGAAAAGTTCAGTCGACACTGAGAGCACCTCCAGGCATCCCTCTGTAAGTTCCAGGTGAGCACCATCCCTCATCCCAAAGGCAGGTAACCTCTCTGGTATTCAGTCTGCAGCCTTTAGAATTGCTGCTCTTCCGATCTTCCTCATGTAAATCATCACACTTCCCCTTTTTATGATATTCTAATTAAGAAAACTGTGATAACAGTAACTAATTATGTCCATAACACATTTTGAAGTGCTCTCTCCGCCTGTCAACACTCAGAATGGGAGTCTAAACTTTGGCAAGGGTCCCAGAGCCAGAAAAGGGTCTGGAGCAAGATGCCACTAACATCCTGTCATTAATCTCAGATAAAGAAGTTCCTATGAACAACCAGCAATTCGTTTGCCATCAGACTCCAGAATCCTTTTTCAGCCTTTCTGCTGCAGCTCAGTTACACTCTTCTAATTACTCACTCTCAAGCATACAGTCACGGTCATCTTACTATCCGATTTTCCTGAATAAATGATAGCTGCGTGGAAGGATTGTGAATTAGGATGGACTACAAAGCAGTATTTTATCTTTTGGGAGATTCTGAACTGTGCCAATCCTTTAAAAAAAACTACTAACAGATCAGGGGAATTGAAGAGCTTCCCCAAATACACACAAACCTGTTATGTTTGGTCACCTCAGTGTTTCAGCAGCAACATCTGTCTCCCAGCTCGCAAAGATGCTCAGTGCAGCACATGTGCACCAGAGGTAGCACAGTCTGGGGAGCCCCTCTTGCTGTGGCCAGAAAGAAGAGCTTCCCAGAGCTCCAGGAGAAGTTAAGGATTTTCAAGGTTGAGGGAGTACAATTTCATTTTAGGATCATGCAACAGCAAAGTTCTTGTGCCCATTTAACAGGCTGAGAAAACAAACACACACCTATAAATTTCAGAAGTTTTAGCAATTAGCAGGCAGTCTCATACCTGCTTTGCTGGGACTTTACCAGAGAGGTGGTGGTCAATATGCCTTGTGGGAGGCACCCCAAGGTACTGCCATTACCGACCAGCCTCTGTCTCCAATTCCTCCATGTCTTCCTCCACCAGCAACACGCTGGAGCTGTGACTTCAGCCTCCCCCCGGGCCAGTCCTAACTGGGACATCTGCCCCTGCTTCCCAGTGCCTCCCTCCCCCACCACAAAGCACTGCTGGCAGCTGGAGCCCTGCAGGCATCTCTGCCTCCACAGGGGATCTTTCTGTTTAAAATGACAGCAGATTCCTGAGTGTCAAATAGGGGGTTCAAGTTCCCCTATAGCATCTCTGGCTAACATGTTTATACCATTTTCCCCCTTGGTTAAATTCCTGAGAAAACCATTTAACACACTGGATTTCATATTGTTAAAAGAGATGTAAACTGTTTGAATGCCACAGGCCTGGGCTTGACCTGCAACATCAAAGGAAACCCATTTTGACAGATAAAGGATGAAATCTGCAGGTATCTGGCTGTCTAGATGGTAGGGAGTGCCTCTCTAGGGAGTTTTAATAATTTAGCCATGTCAGGACTGTGAATTGCAGCTTTTTGCAGTGAGTAAATTGATTACGTAGATTCATGTGGTCTACAGGATCCATGATGTGCACAGAAAGTGACATAAATAGATCTTACAGTGCCAACAGCTTGTTTTATTTCAATGCCTGTCAGGTTACAACTGCCATTGAAGAGAATAGTGATGAGTAGCCACTTTGTGAGCCCTCCCTGTAAAAGGCAATTGCATCCAACAGTGGAACTGGTGGGACAGACCTCCACAGCTCCCAGCTAAACTGTTATGTTGGGAACTGGAGCAGTTCTACACTGTGGATTCACAGAGTAGTTGGTAATGTGCTTTGTACTCTCCTGTGCTCAGTGCAATTAGGGGTGAGTTATTGGTCATTTCTTTTGGATAAACTTGTCTGTGCAACATAGTGGAGTCCTACCTCCCACTTAGAGAGCAAAATGTATTAAAAGGACTGGATAATGAGCCTATCAACCATGCTAATTTCATTTATGTTATCAGGGTTAAAACCCACACAGCTATTGCCAAGCCCATGGGTGCAATTCAGTGTCTGAGGAACAGCAAGTGTGAACTCAAAGAGCAGCCCCTGGGTTGATCAGGGCAGCCCAGCCAGGGGCTGCAGGCGGTCCCAGCATCTTCCATAACACACTGGCAGAACAACCCCCTGCAGGTACATGGCACACAACACACCATGAAGAGCTGCAGGCTCAGATCCCAACACAGCCTGACTGGCCATGCTTGGATGGGGCCAATCCAGACATCTCAATCATCTCATTACACTGAATGCTGTTCTGTGCCTGCTCAATGAAATCTCTGCCCACAGGTGCAGCATTTGTGTGTAAAATGGAGACGACACTGGGATGGAGACTGACCAACACAGGCTTGCAAAGCAACAGTGGAAATATATTAGCCATTGCAAAAATCATAGAATCATTCAGGTTGAAGAAACCTCCTAAGATCATCAAGTCCAACCATTAACTCAGCACTGCCAAGCCTACCATCAAACCATGTCCCTGCGTGCCATTTCTACGTGTCTTTTAAATTCCTCCAGGGATGGTGACTCCACCACTTCCCTGGGCAGCCTGTTCCCCCACTTCAACCCTTTTGGTGAAGAAACATTTCCTAATACCCAGCCAAAACCTCCCCTGGTATAATTGGAGGCCGTTTCCTCTTGACCTGTCACTTTTCACCTGAGAGAAGAGGCTGACCCGCATCTGGCTACAACCTCCTTTCAGAGAGTTTTGGAGAGCAACAATGTTTCCCCCAGCCTCCTTTTCTCCAGGCTGAACAAGGAGTAGTTATCTCCTGTTGATGCGACTTTGCACACACAAGCATCCGTCATGGGAGGTTTTTTACTTCTTTTATTCTATTCCATGGCAAAGCAAAAACAAAATGTTGCCAAGCTAGAACAGCAGCCCCGTGCCCCATGTGACTACAGCAGGTCACACTCTGCACAAGGAGTAGCAGCTGGGGTGTAAGTGCTGGGCTTCCCCTGGAAAGATGGCAGTTTCGGGGCTTAAACCATGGCTGGACTCACAGGGACAGTTTGAGAGCCAGCACGCTGCAAAGGTTGATTTGTTTCTACACAACACACCTGGAGGGGCTTCACCTTCTGATCCCGGCAACAAGAACAGGAAAGACTCTGTGGAGTCTCTCTCAGGGTAATTTTGCACTAGAATGCAAGTACCTCCCATAACAGTGTTGGTGGGGGGCTAGTGGCCTGATTGGGAAAAGTGAAGGAAAAATTAAAAGAAAAAAAATCTAGGCTACAAAAGAAATGTACTTAACGATTAAAGGAAGATAAAGAAAAAAAAATTGTTTTCTCCTACTAAAAACCAACTAACCAACCAAAAAAATGCTTCAGAACTTTTTCATTTCTCAGACAGAAATTATTCTTACCTCTAGTGCTCTCTGCTTCTTCTGAGGAGCTAGAAGTTTGCAGAATGAGACAACTCAGAATTCTCACTCAATAGAAAAGCAAAATGTTTGGGGATAAGTAATTTTTGGGAGTTTTAACCATACAATGGGATGCAATACAGCATCTGCTCCTTTGGCAAACTATTCTCTCACATTTGTTTTGGTATATCAATAGCTTTATTCATTATTAAGGACTATTGGCATGCCAAGGAGACATTGGCATTTCTGAGAGATGTTCACAAAATTTCTGTGAGTTTCAGCACATGCCTCTGTATTCAGTTTACACCAGAAATGTGGCATCCACCATCCTCTTGTCCTTAAAAATATTTCTCTCATTCATCAGCGCATGGTTTAGATCAAAACCAGAAGGCAGGAACAATTCCAGTCAACCATCTGTGAGTAGTCCCTTGTCTGAAGGATATACATCCAGAAGTGATGAGCTGTTGATCATTTGGATAAAAAAAAGAACAAACAACCCTGAAAACACTTTGAAAATTAACTGCTTATTGAGAAAGAGATCTAATTTGCATCTCCTCACCTGACTGTGTCAGCTCCACACTGATTGCTGCAACCACCTTGCTGGCAGAGAGGTTTTGCCCAACCACCATCCCTGTGCCTGCAAAAGACAAGACAACATCACTCTCAACAGGAAAACTTGGCCAAAAACACAGGGCAGATGTAACTCTGCCCAAGATGATAAGCAGCTGAGCTCCATAAATCCAGAAGTGATTCAGAAAAGACAATGAGAGACCCTCCATGAGCAAAGCACAGGGCTGACCCCTTTCACACAGGGTCCCAGAAGGTGTTAACTGCCAAAATCCTCCCCCAAGAATCCTTTTTAAGCCACAATTTCACAGATCTTTTAGAACCATATACTTGAATATTTTCATGCATATAAAGGTCTGCTTCACTGCCCTTGTAGGATAAGCCTGGTAATCAATAATCCCTACACGTAAAATCTATCTGCTGGCTGCAGCATTCCCATTCCCATGGATGCTATGGTGTCTCAGGCATCTATTTAGTGGCCACAGCTCCAAGCTCAGCAAATTGACCCAAGTTGCATCAGCTGTGCAATAATGCTCAACAATGTGCTCATCTGCCCAGTGCAGCAGCTCAGCAGCTGCTGTACAGCTAATTGAGATGTCTCTGCCTCTGGCAGAGGAAGAAACCCTACAAAGCCACTGTTTGTGAGTAACAGCCCAAGCACATGCTCATGTCAGGCCCTAAGTTAAATCACTGCAGGCAAGGGTAATCTCCCCCTGCACATACATTGCCATATTCTCCCTCTACTTACAAGGATGCTCTGTATGCATCCATCAGCCCCAGGATGCAGCTTTTGCTAGGTGTCACCATTTAGCAAGCACAGCACACCCTTTCACTGGGTCAAGCACAGGAGTTAACATTTATAAGCTTTCTCAGCCTTGGACACCTAAAGAATCTTTCCATGACTATATAGAGAAACAAAGCCTTCTTCAGTTTGGATCACAGCCAGCTGTAGCATGGTGGTTTTTTCATCAGACAGGCTTAAAGTCTGCATTCAACCCTGCAGGCAGGGCTGCCAAGAGCTGAGACCCAGGGCAGTGCAGGAAACATGCATGTGCTGTTAAGGCTGTTGGGGAAATCTCTGTGTTGATGACCACCTACTGCTTTGCCTACCAGTTGTTTAAATAAAGGGGCATTTACTCAGAGAAGGCTCATTTTTGGAGCAGTGCTACAATATTTGCACACATGCTTTTTGTTAGAAGCTGCTTTCGCTATTTTCTAGAAAACATCTTAAATGAGTTGCTTGAAGATACAGTATTGCAAAGCCAAGGTTAGTCATATCTATATCAGGAATCATTTACCCTTCAGAGGAAAATGTGTTACAGAGTCAAGGAAAAAGTCACATATAAGGTGGGGGTAGAATCTGTTGTGCATGAGACAGAGATTTCTGCAATGATTCGTCTGGGTAAAGGTTATTTAATTTAGCAAAATATGTTGTACTCAAGTGTTTAAATTAGAAACCTGCTCTGAGCTGAGGAACTTTGATTAGACAAAGAGAACAGTAATCACTTGGAGCACTGCATGTAAGGGGCAAGCAGCCACTTAGAATCCCTAATTTGTAACTTATTTATGCACTGCAGAGCCCACACACCTTAATGGTTTAGATATTCTACCTCATGCCAAATGACTAAACACTCCTCATGGGAGCAGACTGTCACTCACAGTCAGGTCATTTATCTTTCAAAAAAGCAACAGAGCAGTCTTGTCCTCTCTGCTTGGAGGTCTCTTGAGACACAGAGCATTTTGAGGTGGCTCCATTTCAGTACGCATCATTTGAGAACCTGCTGTGGACAAGTTCAACCAGGCAGGGAGCTATAAAGAGTGAGGAGGTCTCCCCAGAGCCTCCTTTTCTTCAGGCTGAGTCCCTCCAGCTCCCTCAGCTGCTCCTCATCAAATTTGTGCTCCAGACCCTTCCCCAGCTCCACATCCTCCACCCCCTCAATGTCCTTGTAGTGAGGAGCCCAAAACTGAACCCAGAATTTGAGATGTGCCCTCACCAGTGCAGAGTACAAGGGGACAGTCACTGCCCTGGTCCCACTGGCCACATGACCAGGTCACTGTGAAGGGTCTGCATGACCAGTGATCACAAATGGGGCTGTGCCCTTCCTTGAAATCAGGTTCACGAAGGGCATCTCCAGGACATCTGTTCTTGTAAAGATAAACCCTTTGTATCTTTGGACTTGTACTTCCAGACAGGCTCCTTACAGTCCCAGTCTTCCTTGCATCCCCAGGGAACCATTACCTAATGAATAATTGAAATAGGTGATTTTGGAGCAGTGTGTCAGAGCTCACACCACGTGAGCATTTGGCTCCTGCCACATGCACCTGTGGGGGATGGGGGGGTGTCTGGAGAAGGAGCTGATGACTTTTCCATGGTAATTACCTTCAGCAAGATGCAGTTACAACACAGCAGTGTGTCACAGGCAAAACGGCAAAGCAGCAAGGCTCTGCTGTCATCATGGATCCCCTCCCTCCAAACTAATGGGCTAAATTACAGTGGAGGAGCTTCTGAGGAGAGAAAAAAAAG
The DNA here is from genome assembly GCA_013397975.1 of Machaerirhynchus nigripectus. Taxonomy (NCBI): domain Eukaryota; kingdom Metazoa; phylum Chordata; class Aves; order Passeriformes; family Dicruridae; genus Machaerirhynchus; species Machaerirhynchus nigripectus. The sequence goes on from VZRQ01002297.1 coordinate 24,244, forward strand.
GAAGGATATATATATTAAAAAAAAAAAAAGTGGTGTGTGCCAGGAAAGTCCCAAACCCTCATGAAATATTTGGCACCCTTTGGGTTCTAACTAGCAGGAAAGGAGAGAATAGAAAGATTAAGTTTTGAATAAGACTGGCTTTGTATTTTTTACACTCTCACTGGCAGTAAAATAGTATTCAGCTCACAGATACTAAAAAAAGAAAAAAAAAATTTTTCAAGGATCAACCCTGCACTCATTAGCAGCAATACCAGAGACAACAGCAATGACAAATGTGAGACTGGGTTTAAGAGAAAACCTACTAAAGGTCAGGAGACCAGTACCCAAAAGCTGGGAAAAACCTTTTTCAGGAACAGCAGCAGCAGAGAGAGACCAGTATGTCTCCTGACAGAGGAAGGCACTGTCACACCAGCAGAAAGATTGCCTACTCCATTTAGCAGCATTTTCATGCCAAAGGGCTTTTAACAAATCCCCTCTCCAAGGCACTTAAAGCTGCTAGGATGTCATAGGATGAGAAGGAGGATCCTTTAATGCATTAATAAATAGAGGGATGAAAAATCCAAACCCCACAAGACTAGGAATAAACCCCAGTTTTTCAAAAGGAAAGGAATGTATCCAGTGATTTGTACTGCTCACTGCAGTCATAAATGGCCTAGAAAGTAATTTAGAAGCAAAACAGAGTTTTTAGGTGAGATAAGTCAGAGTAGTGAAAACTGGAAGAGATTTTATATGTGTATGTGCACATAGAGATATTTTATATGTAGCATGTGTATATCAGTAGTTATATACTGTACATATAATATATATTATATTATAGCTTGTGTATAGATAAGTCAAAATCTATAATATGTATTTTTAAATCAATATATTTTATACACATATGCATGTCTACATAAGCTAATACCCCACCCCGTTTTCTACCACCTTTCCGTGGGTACCAGGCTCCAGGGCAGATGTGGAGGGAGGCAGCACAGCAGCTTGTGGGGCTCCATAGGAGTACGTCAGCAGAAGCATCTTAGCAACAAGTCAAATACATTCCTTCAGAGCAAACCAAGTGCCAAACCAACCGCCTGGGCTCCCCACGACCCCAGAAGCCAAACCCTCCTGTTCTCCACTGGGGCAGCACCAGCCCATCTCCACCCCAGCCCCAGCACAGGTCAGGCAGGCAGGGACCGCCGCTCTCCGTGACAGCAGTGACAGCTCCCAAAGAGCCCCTGAGGGCAGCGTTTGCTTTTGAGTCGTTACAGGGACCTGAGATATTGCAGCAATTGGTACACAACTGTTTCAATTAATTTGTTTTTTAGCTGAAGTTCAGGCTCTCCTCCATTACATTAACAAACTGACTGTGTGCTTCAGTCGATCTTAAGGCACCTCTTGGCCCCTGTTAGCGCCTAGTACTCTTTAGGATGCACACATCTAGCCAGGAATCTTGTTATGAAATAATTGTCAACAGCAAAATGCTCCCAGGTTGCAGCAGAGCACACAGACAGATCAAGTGGCTTCCAGCTCAAGGGAACAGTCCTGCCTTTCCTAAGCTCCTGGTGCTTACAAAAAAAAACAAATCAAAAAAACCCCCAAAAAACCAAGACCTGCCTGGACCTTTCTAAGGCTACCAGCATTCAAGTTTTGTGCTTAAGACAGCTACACAACTGAACTAGGTCATGGACATCAACAACCCCCCATTTCCAGTTAATACCAGCATTTACTTTCTGGTATATTAACAGATGCCTAGTGCAAGGAGGTATTTCACATACCTTTATGGCAGGACAAAACAGCTCTCCATCTGCTCAGCCTGGGAAGTCCAACACCCTGACCTCTCTCCCAAGAGCTCTGCAAAAAAAGGGTGTTTTCCTTTAATCAGAATTTATGAGCTGATTTTAAATATGCAGCAGCTGACAGCTCTCAGTTATATGCCCGAGGAAGAGCTGCTGAACATTTCTCTGGGCTAGAAAGAAGGGAAGAACCAGAGCCAAAATGTCCTTCTCTGAAGGCTCTGGCTATAACAGGTGGGGTGGGGGCAGGGGCAGCAGGTGTGTCCAGAGCATGGCTGCCACCCATGAAAGATACAAGCCAGTTTCCTTACGAGTCCTTTGCCAGTGTGTTAGACATATGCGTGCAACAACATAAAGAAAATGGTCACTCGAGATTTCAAAAATCTCCAGCCTCTCTTAGCCTTCTTTCAAGTCCAAAGCCCCCTGTCCTGTTACATCAATGGTCTCTTTACTCCCACAGAGGAGGTGAATCCCCCCAGACCCTGCATGAGGCAGCACAAACCTGCCTGCTTGTCCCGCGGCATCAGAAGACCCCAAACACCCACCCCAACACCCCCAGCCCCACTTTTCACACCCACACTGCCCAGGCTGTGGGGCACCCTCTCCCTCCTTGGGGGGCAGCTCAGAGCACCATTACTCCTCAACCAGAGTCCAGCATCCTGGGCACTACACAGCCTGGGAGCTTCTGGATGAATTCAGTTCCATGTGGAAGAACTTTCCTTTTGACCTTTGTCATCCTCTAACAGGCACAAGAAGTCTGCAATTCTTCTACAGTCTCAGGGGCTGGAGTAAGTATTGAAGAAAAAGTAAGCATTTTTCTTTAATTTGCTGTACTTACCCACTCTTTCCCTCACATATACTTGAGCACTCCAGCTCCAGCTTGGCCTCAGGCTGCATTCAGCAGAAGGCTTTAGGTGCTCATTAACTAATGCTTAATATGTGTAGGCCTCTGCTTACAATTCTTATGCAAATCCTTATCAAACTGTGTTCTGTTTCCAGCTGAGCTGGATCCAAGCCCTAAAAAGCTAAAAGAGGAAAAAGAAATTGAGGAGTGTATGTGCAGGTAATGAAGCCTTTCTTGTCCTCACAGGCTTTGCAGTAACCTTGGGTCATGTGTACTACAAGTATAAATTTAGAGGAGAAATAAAGAGCACTGTAATGGCTGAGTTTTGCAGAATGTGCAAGAGCTGCTGTTGGAAAGCAACTACCAATAAACACTTACTGATGTGTTGGTTATTAATGTGATGTTTTTATATAAATGCTTCTTCCCCTAGAAAGACTTTTATTCGAGGAGAAAAAATTAGCTTTTTCTGTATAATTTAATCACTGTGTATGTTCCCTGGTACTAACATAGCATTTGAAAAAGCCACGTCTTTTATGATCTGTTTTTAATTTGTGCTCTTTATTACAGTTTGTTGTAGCTGCCTAATTAAACTTTGTCAGGGAAGTAATCAGCCTTATTTCTGCAGTGAGATCAGTTTAGTAAGAAGGTAATTTCGCAATTTGTTTTCATTAATTAATTAGGCAAAACCATATATAATCCACTTAGTGGCATCTAAACCCAGGGAAGCCATGACACCAGCTACGGTGTCCCAAGGAAAAAGGGATTTTCACCTGTGGATATTCTAACCCCAGTGTGGGTTTTGTCCCTGCCAGCTTCAGAGAAAAACACTGTCATATAATAGTTAACCTGGATATACCTGCTAGTGCAGGTTTTCTTAAAAAAAATGCTCAAAATGCTCAAAAGAGCATTATGTGGGGATGGAGGCAGAACAACTGGATCAAGAAAAATTCACCAGCAAATGCAGGAAATAGGTCAGCATCTGTACAGAGGCTTCCTCCAACAGTCCCAGGTGTCAAAGTAAAGATATCAAAGTAAGCAAATCTCATACTCTGAGGAAAAGAAATCAGAGAAATAGTGGGAGGGTTGTCTGGGCAATGGCTGGAGGAGGAAGAGGAAGGGTCTCAGGGTTGGGTTGTAGATTTTTCTGCTTGTCCCTGCTGTAAGAGTACTTGGACAGTTCCCAGTACTATCCAGCTTCATTTTCCAAACTCAAGCAGAGACCTGGCATCCATCAATTTATCCAGTAAAAGCTGCCTTTCCAGAGAGCTCCTTTTTCAGTTTGTAACATCAACTAATGCTTAACAAGGCTCCCAGTAATAACATGCAGCAAGACAAAACTCACCAAAATCATCTACCATGATGCTTGTTGTCCTTTGTTCCAGTGATACTTGAGTGCCCAGAAGCCAACCAGCTTTTGTGTGCGAGAGGTTGCAGGAGTGGAAGAGATCCTGGTATTCTGTACATCATTTATTGATCATCTCAGGACAATCAGAGGCTTGATTTTGCCCACTGAAGAGCTCCTGCATCTGTTTGGACTGCTGGTTTTATTGGAGGGGTAGAAACATGCCCACCTGAGGAGCTGCTTCCCTCCACCCGAGAGGTCCTGCCCTCTCATTGATTCCAGCAGCAGCTTCCCGGGAGCATGTGCCGTGTTTTGTGTTCCTCTACACATCAAGATCCAGCAGATAGCAGCCAAGCAAGTAGGATCATGGCAAGGGGAATAAAAGGAAGAGGAAATCACAACTGGAAATTGGTCCTTTGGTTCCCGGGTTTGCTCTCTGGGTGTCAGAAATGTGAGGGTGCCATCCATCAATGCAAGGGGCTGCAGCTCATGCTGCCATTGAGTGAGAGACATCTCAGGCATCTGGGTCCCTCCCTGCCCAGGGGCCCTCAGTACTCCAGGTCCTGCTTAAGACTCAGTGGATCTTTGACAAACAATCACACACTCATTTGTAATAAACCCAAATTTGTTATAAACCCTTTTTGGCCCAGAGGCTGTTGAACATTATTTGCTGTTTACCTTTGCCGGATGAGGACTCAGTTCTAGGGCTATAAATACTTATATAGGGGGGAGGGAAGAGCAGAGTGAGAGGGCACAGCTTCACTGGAAACCTTGTAAACCACGGACTGCAGTAAAAGTCAATGCAGGATTAAAAGCTGTCAATTTAAAAAGCCATAAACCACCACTTCTGCATCTATCTTCCCTGACTGAGCTTGAAACAAAGAGATTTTATTTTTTCAAGAGACATTTCAGAGTGCTCCTTTGAGGCTCACAAACTATCACACTTTGCAGAGAACATAATTCTGGGACAAAGCTTTTCATCTGCCCTGTGTGAGCTCCTAGGGGGTTGCACCATGTAGCATCTTTCCAACACTCCTGGAGAAGTCATTCCAACACTCCTGGAGAAGATTTTCCTACCATGTAGCCACAATTTAGCCACTTCCTTGGCAGGTTACAATGCAAACCTCTACCTCTCTCTGCAAAGAGACCTGCTGCTATAACCATTTGAGTGGATGTAGCTGCTGAGATGCTTTCATGGACCAGGACACATGGCAGCACTGAGGTGGGGTGTGCATCACACAGGTACTTCAAAAGTGTATGCACCCAGGGCAAGTTTGAACTTATATGAAAAAGTAACACAACACTTACTCTGAGGGAGGAAGAGACAGGAAAAACATGCCTCAGACTGCAGGGTCTACTTACTGAAGGTACAGTTAGAGCAAGCCAGTTGAAAAACATATTTCTCTTCCCTGAAAGACTTATAAAAAATTGTACATACCATGTGTGTGGCCCTGGGCTCCCAGAAGAAAGTTCAACGTGCAAAGCCCTGCCCTGACTCACCTCCTCCAAGTCAGTGCACTGGAACGTGGGAGTTCTCCTGCAATCTGTGAGAGCCCCTCAGAGATTAGACTAAAGCCAGATTCTAAAAACTTCCCAAGTTCAGCAGACGGAAGAGTTAAGGCCAGATACAAAGTAAGAAGTCATGGGGAGAAGCTGTAGGTGTGCTAATTAGAGTATGAGAATGAGCCTGCCTTCCTGAGATGGTATTTGGAAATGGCAGCTGAAGATCTGAGGCTGAAATTCTCCCTGACCCTCATTTCTCCTCTGGCAGTCATCTGAAAGCTCATGTAACTGCAGAGATGATTCAGACTTTTCAGAACAGACCTTAAAGCTTAGATCCAAAGTCTACAGAACCTGCTGAGGTTCATACCTGAACACTCTCACGGCACAAATCCCAACACAACCCCAAGCACACAGAGGTCAGGTCTTCACTGGCTACTCTTCATGCCGCTTTCACTTCCGAGGGTATCAGATACTGACATGATATTCCCACTTGCTGAGGCAGAGGAACATGCAGATTTCATCAATTCACCTGCTGCTCACTCCTTAGCACTTACTGGGCTCTGCTCTGAGAAATCAATGATGAACTCTCTTTGCTTCCAGCAGGAGTAAGCTAGGAACAAAATAAAGCACAACAGTAGCCTTTTAAGCAAGCTTACAGCCAGCTCCCTGAGGATGCAGCCAGACATGCTGTCTGCACCAGATCAGCTTCAAAGCAAATAGCTGAGAGTGCTCAGGGCAGCCACACATAGTCTGAGTTAATAAAAGAGCATCTTCCACAGTCAAGCTGAAAACTTCTACTGAAGTTCTGAACTTCTACTGGAGTAGCTGAAACCTACTCCTAACTAAAAGAAGATGCTGGGGCTCCTCCAAATACATCCTTCTGCTTTTGAGCATCAGGTGGCACTTTCAAGAACTGATGCAGATCAAATCTTGCACATCCCATTCACTTTGTTCAGAAACCATCACGATGCCTCCTGGCTTCTGTGTGAAGAGCCCAGTGTAGGCTGGAATCCAGCTCCAGCTCTGCTACATGTGCTCAGCAAGGTACTTGATTTTTCTGGTTCCTTCTGTGCCTCTGATTCCTTCCCTGCCTTTTGAGTATCTTTGCTATTGAATTGCTCAGGAATTGCTTCTTTCAATTTTCACTGTGCTTAGCACAAGGGACTTTTGATCTAAGCCAGGGACTCAGGATGTTGCTCACAACCCACTGAATTGGGATAAAAAGGGTTTGCATGTGATGAGATGACAGAGTGAATTGATCTGATAAAAGGATCTTAAGTCATTAATTCAAGTTGTGCAAGATTTAGAAACATTTCAGCAATAACAAAAACTCTGTTAGAGCCTTAGAAATTTCAAAGAACTTTTTCTTAATTGGCTCATAATATTTTTCCTTTCAGTCTTTTTTTTTTTTCTAACAGAGGGATATTAGGAAATTTATTCTTCCAGCATCACCAGTGGCTCCCAAACAATCTTGTCAGGGCTGTGCTGTGTTTTCTTTGCTTTAGTAATGGGAAAGCTGCCTAGAGACTCACATTCAATCCATCTTTCTACCCCATAAAAGGAGCATCAGCTGATATTTTAAGCTTGCACAAATCTACCAGGCCAAAAAACAAGGGGACGGGGAAAGAGACTGAGTAACACCAGGGGTACAGTATCAGTGTCAAACTGTGATACCAGCATGGATGATCCCACCTCTGGGAGGCTTGATGGGCACCACATGGAAGCAGTCATCCTCACAGCACTTGGACACCGGTCCCTCAGCAAGGGGATGCGCTGGAGGGACATGTCTGTGAGCAAACAGACAGAAATGCTTCATGTAGGCTTTGTCACTTCTTGCCACAGGCTGGATGCTGTCTGTTTTTGCAACCCACCATCACAGAAGGGGTTTTACTAATATGAGGTTTTATTTGTAGTAGGTCCAGTTGTGAATGTTTAGGCTCCAGACCAGGCCATGTCCTGGCTGAGATCCAAACCCAGCACCTTCCCTGCTGAGCTTCATTTCAAAACCCACCACATCCATTTGCATTTCTTCTTTCAGCTCCATCCCACACTGCACAGGCACAGACCTTCCTTCTCCAAACAAATGGCTGCTGGTCTTCTACTGCAGTCTTTCCTTCCAACCAAAATCCATCATAAAACATCCTCTTAGCTCCCGGAAACACTAAGAGCCTTTTTATGTCAAGGAGTTAAAACTCTTTACTCAGCTGGCGTTAATTTCCCTCTTTTAACACCAGAGGGTTTGATCCCTTCATGTTAAAAATTCATGCACCAAAGCCAAATCATTCTTGTCTTCTCCTTGCCAGCCAAGAAAGAAGAAAAAATTAAAAAGGCTCCAATGTTCTGCTGGCTTGTTCATCTTGGTAGACTCTTATTAAATCCTTACAGAATGCCCCTCCTGGGGCGTGAGACTGCTTTTTGTGTCCCTAAGGGATGTCATAGTGGGATAAATGTTGGCTCTGAGCCAAGACCTTTTAGGTAGGAATCAAAGCAAATATTAGGGTGATGAGCATTTAATCTGAGGCTCTGTCCCTAACCAATATCACTCCCTTCCAATACAAACAATTTATTGGCGACGCTTTTTCCCCACCATCCCTGGTCTGGACCACCTGTTATCTGGTTTCTGCTTTTCACAGTTTCATCGAGCAGCAGATTCAGCTGGCTGGCATGTTTGGGTCATTCTCCTGGTCATACAAGCACAGCACTGTCAAAGATGCCCTGCAAATGCTGGACTTGAAATTCCTTCTGTTATGATCTCTAAACGAAGAGAGCAGTCGGAGGAAGAAATAAAAGTAAAAAAATGCTCCCTTCAGCAGGGTTAATGGTGAGGCAGAAACTACACAGGCTAAAATCAGTGTTTACCTAAGACAGCAACAGATTTTGTGGTCATTGCCCATTGTGAAACCCATCACTGGTAATGCCCTGCTCAGGGCTGAAGCCCCCTGGGATAACTTGGAGAGCCTGGGGAGCTGGGCAGCCCTGCCTTGAGGGATGGGGCTGCACATTTTGGCAGCTGTCTCTCCATCATCTCCCACACTATTGTAGGGAGAGAATGGAGAGGTCCGGGAGAGCATGGGCTGCCTTTCCCTGGCATTAAACTGGGCTGGGGGTCGCCCCCAGCTATTAACTGGTCTTGGACCCAGCAGGAGCCAGTCACTCACTCTCCCAAAGCACAAACGTAGTGGACACAAATCCCTGAGCACCAACTTCATGGAGCGTTTCAAGAGAGGAGTAAGTTCAGCCAGGTTTGGACACGACTTTATTCCATTTAAAAGGGACCAGCATAGGGTATCCAGGCACACAGTGTGTATCCCCCTCATGCTTTCCTCATACAGTGCCAAGCCATTTCTTCTTTAAAATCACAGATCATTTTGTGGTTTTCACATTTGTGATCTCCTGCAGCAGGTCAGACATTAAAGTGAGACTGACTAACAAAATCATGAAATCTTCAAAATCAATTTTGCTCTCTGACTCCTCATCCAAGAAAGAAATTATTTCCTGGTACTTTGGTTTGTTTTCTTGGCCCTATGGAGGATTTTAAATGAAAAAAAATTAAGCACGAACTTCCTTTTTTATTGCATCATTAGGAAAAAAAAAGACATCTACCTATGTAAATATTAACGTATTTTTCTATTTTCCCATTCAGGTTGTTATGTCCACATTCATATTAGTTTTTCTAAAGGTATCCAAAGAAATTCAAACAGAAATATTATTGCAATCAGAAAGGAGATCAACCAGTCCTCAAAATTTCCACCAGAATCCAGAATGTATCTTTTAAAAGACACCTAATCATGACTGAAAATCTGACAATGATGATGATATAGCTGGTACCTGGTGGGAAAAAAGGGAGTCCTGTGTCTTGATAAAACTGGGAAGAGGAAACAACCAACCAACCAATCAACCAACCAACCCTCCTAAATTTAATATTCAAATATATACAACATATATTGTGAAGGTCTCAGAAACTGTTGATTTTACAGGCATAACTTTAGTACTACTACCCTTGGTCCTGCTGGGCATTCCTGTTGGAATGGATTATTAAAATTCTGTAAGATATCTATTATTTGTATATCCTTACGAAAAAGCTTTGCTAGAGTTCCAGGACAGTTTTTTAGCTTAACAATTCCTGAACCATCTCAGGATCCCAAGTTTAACTGGCTAGTGATATTTTCAATTATTTTTCAATAGGATGCCTAGTTTCTAATTTGGTGACAATTTCCCCTCCCCAACCAGTCATCTGATTTTGTTATTTTTGGAAGAAAAGGTATTACCTCTCTCATTTTTATTTTTATCTCTCTTTTTTATTAGTCCTATATAGCTTTTCCCA
>VZRQ01002297.1:34090-77871 GCA_013397975.1 Machaerirhynchus nigripectus
CTTTTGGTGGATTTTTTTAATTTAGGGAGGGGGAAAAAAAAACCCCGCAGGAAGTTGACAGCCACAAGTGGTGCTATGGCTGTTTTTCACCATACCCAGCCAGGTGGGTGAGGGCTTTCTGCCCCTCTCTCCCAGGAACTCCGCCAGTGACCTCAGTGACTGTGGCACCGTGGCACAAGGCTGGCTCTCAGTACTGGGTCAGTGCTCTGGCAAATCACCAAACACCTCTTTAAATGCCATGGGTTTCTTCTCTTCATAAATACAGCCTCTTGTCATCATCCAAGGGTTTTTATTTGGTTGGTTGGTTGGTTGGTTGGGGGGTTTTTTTGCAATTGCCCTGTTTTCTTTAAACAAATTCAAGCAGGCATCAGCTGTGGTTTATTGCTGTTCCCCTCCTTCAGCCCTGTGTTAGACACAGGCTCAACATAAAGCAACTAAGTCACTGAATATATTTGTACCAAACCCTTAAAGCTTCACTTGGGGTTAGCCCATGGACTGATGTTTGCCCAGCTGCAGGACAGAGCCTGAGCTGCCATTCCTGCACCCAAAGTGCCCGGCCAGGGCTGTCCCAGTGCCACCCACTCAGCAAACCCCCTCACCTGTATGACATGCCAAAACTGGGATTGCAGTAAGCTCTTGGTTTCAGCTTTGCTGAGCTTGCCCTCGGGGTCAGCGTAGTTGTTATACACCAAAGCTGCTGTAGCAAAAGCCTTTTCAAGGTCTGAGCCTTTTCTTAGAGCTGGAGGGAGGAAAAGTTTATAAAAAAACAAAAGGCTTTTGAGATATAATTGAAAGGAATCTGTTAGAACCACCCTGGGTGGGTGGAAATCTGTGTAGTTTCATTAAAGTTAATGAGACTGAAAATGTTTGTATCCACAGAGGACCTGGCCCAGATTTTATTTGGAGTGGGCCAGTAACATGCTTCATGTCCCATGGAATCATACCCTGAAGGAAGCTTTCCTTCAGAGCTAGGGCTGTGACACAGCCTGCGGCTTGAGATCCATCTGGTCTATCCCCGGCATCCAGCAAGGACCTGCCACACCACGGGGACAGGCCATGCTGACCATCTCCTGGATGCATTTGGACCCCCAGAGACCTGTATCAGGGAAAACATGGCCCATTTGGGAAGTTGGCTGCACAGGAATGTCTGTGTCTGAGCATCAGTGCTGCACTTCAGCATTATGGCATACTTGGGATTTTGGCTGGATTCATTCCCCCCACCCATGCCTGAGTCCGAAAGACTGCATGTTCACAAGCCTCTGTCAACAGAGGTTATACAGACGATTTATGTTGTGATTTTTTAATGAAAAGGCAAGCAGAAGAGGAGATGTGACAACACAGGAGCACCTGGCACAGGGACCCATGAGACCCTCTTGACTTGCATCAGCTGAGGATCTGCACAGCCTCTGCAGCCCTGTGACATGACCAGAATTTTCTGCATGTGGGCTGTGAAAGACCTGAACCCCAAAGGGGCAATGAAGGGGTCCCCTTACCTTGTATTGATGCCAGCTGCTTGGCTATGGGTATGCTGGTGGTGAGAAAGCAGAGAGGCACAATTATCACTTGGTAAATCGTGTTGGGTATTTAATTTCTTCATGAACGAGCTTGCTCATTTCTGTTTTATTTAATCCCCCAGGAACTCAGGGCTTCCCAAGGAAGACTGCCTTTCCTTCACAGTGGAAAGCAAAATGGCCTCTACAAGCAGCACAAGAACATCACACAGCTTGTAATCCCTCACCTAAGTGAGTAGCCTGGAGTTGTTACTAAAGCTGTTTATTAATTTTAAGTGAGGGACCTTGCAACATACTTCATGTAATTTCTTTGGAACATGAAAGAGGTCCCGGAAGTTTCTCAGTTTTACACCCATTCCCAGGAAAGTGCAGAGGGGTCTGCCATCCCCTCCTCACCAGTGCTCTCAGCTTGGAGCAGGCACATAGCTTCTATTTCCAGCAGGACTCATATTTGTGAGAAGCACCTCCCGGCTTCCAATCAAAACCTAAAACCTGCTTACCTTGTGCTGACTTGCTAGAAACTAATTACAGAGCACGTGATAGAGAAAAACACATCCAGATAGTGAGCTCCAAGACAAATGGCAGATCACCCAGACGCCAGACCAAAGCAATGACTTACCCCTTGGGCACGCCTGCAACAGCCAAAGGGCCTTTTTTGGTGGAAGCAGGAGCTGGCTGGCTGACTGAGCGCTGGTTCATACTGGGAACACTTGTTCTGCAGCCACACATCTCTAGGCCAGAGTGTTTGTGATCTCCAAGCAACTGGAGTAATAGCAAGCACGTGGACTGAAGCTCTGCACCGTGGAAGCAGCCTGCTTGTAGCCATGCCTATCAATAATGTAAACACTACCTGGGAACAGTGGAGCCAGCTAAATACAGCAGTCTGCAGCAGCCCCTGGAAGGCACTGCTGGGCTGGCAAGTAGTGGGGCTTGTATTTTACAGGAGAATTTGACAGAAACAAACCGGACTCATAATGGAACCTGGATCCTCTCAGACCTGTGAGGATGTAACTTTGCATTAGGAATAACTTTGATACTGCATCCATTCATCTATACAAATTACAATCTTAATGAGAAACTTTCCCAGTGTGGCATAATGTAACTTGCCCCAAGCTATGAAGTGAGTTATTCCTACAGCCAGACTTGGAATCCAAGCATTTCCCAGTTCCTGATCCAGCCTTTATCCTAGGTGAGCACACTCCTACTCTTCATATTTATTCTATTCCCCCATCACAGTGCAAAGAGACCTGCTCTGCCTCCAAACCACTTCCGAAGCAGCATCCAGCACGGAGCCTCTGCTGTGGTTCCTACCTGAACAGAGAGTGCCTGCTTCCAAGAGCAGCACGGAGCCATATGGCAGAGCAGTCGCACATTAGAGGAACTGGAAAGGCTCCGATGAACTTTGTTATTTATTGGCATAGATATCGCTATTAGAAAACACAGCTTGTCACACTGCCTATCTCCGTGCACGGGCTCCTCTCTGCGGATCCTTTGCCTAGAGGTGTCTAGACAGGATAACTTCAATTTAAAAGAGCAAGCAGCTGCTTTAATCCCAGGGTGGTCTGTTAATAGGTAGTCACTTCAACTACCTCATCCAGCTCATCATTCCTGGTGAAAGGATACAATACTGATGTTAAAACTACCCATGATGAGACTTTATGTAACAGGACACACAAAGGAGACTGCAACAGATGGCCTGGAGAATTAAAATGTTTCCCTCATTTAACAGAAGCTAAATTACTGAAGGCTAATGAATAAGGATGTTTACCACCTTACCGTTCCTGGATTTTAATTATCTTAAAAAGCATGGGAAAAGAGAACCTTTAATTTTCCATCTAAGAGTGTCATTACTCAAACAATTCAGAGCCTTTTTCTGAGAGGTTTAAGCTGTCTTAGATCTCTAGCGCATTCTTTAGGACTGGCTCATGAATAAAACAGAGCCTGTAATTGCAATGAGAAGCCAAAACACATATAATCAATGCTCATTATCCCATCAATTAACACACTAAAATGAAACAAGAATTCAGGCTTAGTAATCTGCCATCAGCTAAAAAAAAGTCTTGATATCATGTTGAAGTGATAATTCCCTTTCACATCTGTTGAACCATACAACAAGGCATGAAAATCCTTACATCCCAGTTAATCCGTAGAACGGGTATGTTTGGTCTTAGCGTCCAACGTAAAAATCGAGAGTGAGAAACAGACTCAGCTGCCCGTTTATCAGCGGCAGGCAGTACTGTGAGCGAGTTGGCAAACCCAGCCCTCTGTGTTTTGGGATCTTTCCACCGTAGATCAGATTTCAGCTCACAGTTGTTTTTATCTCACCGACGTTTGAGAGCCTGAGGTCTAGAACAGGTGATTTGCTTTGCTGGGGTAGTAACAAGTTCAAACAAACCTGGGGTTCATTATCCCTCTAGGATACATTAATTAGTGTACGCAGGAGCTTTTGTGCCTGACAGATAAAGGGTAGCACGAGGATAACCCCTGCCTTTGCGGATGATCAGCTTTGAAGACAGTGAGATTTTGGCTGTGTGTGTTGCTCAAGTTTCTGGTCAGCAAGGTGTGTGGGGAGCTGGCCATCTGCTCCGTAGCTATTTTGATACATACTATTTATGTTTGAAATATCCAGGTGCTTTTATCGATCAATTTTTAGCATGTTTCACACGTTAACAATCTTGTCTACACAAAATACGCAACCTGCCACGTCAAACTGCAAAATCTTTACAAGCAGGTCACTTAAAATAATTGTCACTGCAAAAAGTCACAGCCTCTGCTTCAGTTTTGGTACTTTCCCAGAGTTTCCCCTCCTTTTTTAAGGAAATGCTTTTTGCATTTCAAGAAGGCTGATGTTGTGAAACGTGTGTGTGTGTCTGTGTGTGTGTGTGTGACAGAGCCCTGACTCCCTTAGAGATGACCGAGGGCAGGGCAGGGGCTGCCCACAGTGGGCAGGATCCGAGGGAACAAGCACGAAGGAATACCTGAAACAAGAGATGCGTTCACACCTCCGGGCCTCTCAGACTTCATTTCACCAGCAAACCCTTCAGGAGCTGCAGGAGAAGCTGCTAACTTGCACCCAGGCAGGTAAGAGCTTGAACTCTTCACCTAGAGAAGTTGTGGCTGTCCCACCCCTGGAAGCGTTCAAGGCCAGGCTAGAGAGAGCTTTGAGCAACCTGGTCTAGTGGAAGTTGTCCCTGCCCATGGCTGGGGGGATGGAACTAGACGATCTTTAATTCTGAAACTACTATTGCCAAGTAATTTTTCCTCTGAGAAATGTTTTGTTATAGGACATTTAGACTTTAGAAAGGCAGCTATATTCTTTAAAACCTAAAATCTCATTAAAGGGGGACACAACAATAAAAATGTAAGAACAGAAACTAAATGCAACAAATGGGATGCCTCCCCACTGAACTATTAAAATTTCATACTGAAATGCTAAGATCTTTGTAATAAGGATAGATGGCATTGACAAATGATGGGATAATCAGCATCAGATATTAACAGCAAAATACAGATTATTGCTGATGTTAGAGAATTCCAAAAGGAAAAGCTCTTGGGTTTAGCAGAAGCAGGGAATAAAAGAAATCCTAAGAAAGAATAGTTAAGTTAGGGAGGGTACAAGCTAAGTAGACCATCCGTTCACATACGGAATTTTGACTCAAATCTATCTCAGAACTAGTGGACAAAGGACTAAATGCTTGTGACATGGTATGGCATAATATGAGAAGAACTTTTTCAGGAAAGGATGCAACAATACATGGCAGTTTTACTCAGTAGTTCTTAATCTGTCTGTCATATTAACTGAGAAACTCTGGAGATACTGTCAGGAGCAGACTACAGGGAGGTGCAATGCATGTTGATGCCACTGCCTCTTTCATCAGCACATCACAGTTTCAGCCAAGATTGATTCAGGGCTACATCCTGGATTGCTCATTCAATTTGAGAGCATATAAAGGTTGGAAATAATAATCAGGTCAGGCAATTGCAACATGAATTCATGCAGCAGGAGCATAAACTTTCTCCAAGTCTTAGCCATCACTGAGGCTCTGTTATGTGCAGCTCAATGGCTACACTGAAGGAGATTTGGTCATCAGGAGAAGTATCACACAAAAACCCCAACCCCATCAAGTCAGGGCAGATCGTTTGCATCTGAACTCATCCTTGTCTCCTTGATGTGCTGGGCAGGAAGTGAAGCAGGCTGCAGAGCCAGTGGTACCCAGAATCACCCTCCCTGCCCTCTCCAGCACCTTTCCATGGAAGGCATTGATGCTCCAGCTCTGCAAAGTGCATCCCCTCCCCAGCCAAGAGCAATGGGGGAAACCTCAAACCAGCAGGTGAATGTGCCCCTTCCTTGGCTTCTGAGGCACCTGGAGAGAAAGTCCTGTGGTCCCCCCTCTCCACCACGCTCACCAGATGTACCTGCCTCTCCCCCATAGCTTCACACTTGATAATGCAAACGTGCTCCTAACTTAGGTAGCTGAGAAATGGCCTATAAAGAGAAACACATGGGAAAACAGGAGGGACAGCACAGATCAAGGAACACATTTTTTTTTCCCTGGCTGACCTAGTTATTTAAGTAACTGGCAGAGATACTCACTAATGATGAAGTAGGAAAACAACAAGGCTGCCAGCAGCAGTTTCACAAAGGATGCTCAAGTTTACTTTGCTATTTTTCTTAAATCCAGGTAACATCAAATGCAGTGTTTTTCATCAGTTGCTGAACCCTTGGCTATGCAGTTGCTATTCCCAGTTGAAATAAACTTTCAATTTCTCAACAACTGCAAAAGGATGTGATAAGACTCAAATTCACAGGAAGACTGAGGAAACATTCAAATACATTTTCTTACATAACGCAGATGAGTGCACTCATCATTTTTGGTTTTGCTTTTGCTGCTGCCATACTTTATTAATCTGAGAAGCTGTAGATGAAGAGATTTTTCTTCTGTCCTAATTCAGAGTGAAGACTACAGTCCCCAAACAGTAACAACCAGCTCAACTGTTCTGTACAGCAGCAAGGAGCTGAGCTGCCTGTGAAGATCTGGCCAGCTGGGTAAAGCAAAGGGCAAGTGTTCCATGAAAACACGAGCCTCTTACACTACTTTTGTCAACTCTTCCACCAGCTCTGCCCTTCTTGAGAAAGCCTTAGACCTGGAGTTACGCAAATAGTACCCAAAATATGACATAATATTAATTCTGTTCCCAGCCTTGTATTAGAAACTGCCCTTTCTCCAGGGGTGTGAACTCCAGAAAGTTGCAGTGCTGTGCTCATATGGTTACACAAGAATTTCACCTGGTTTGAAATGCAGGAATGAACCACAGCAAAACTCATTTCCATTCCTCAGCATTGGATAGTAAAGTTTGGGAATGGGACCCTGCTGATTTGGGTGGAAAAGTTCATTAAGAGAAAGCTAGGTGACACAAAAACTATTTTTAGTGGAGAAGCTTAGATATGGGAGCTTAGTTTGGGATATTCCTCATCAACCAATACAAAGGGAATTTAAAAGAACAACAATAACAACAACAACAAAAAAAAGAATAGAAACAGGACTATGTGGGAGCGGGTATGCAGAGCACACATCCCATCACACCCCTTGCCACACACACAGATTTCACTTTCTCCTGACTTGCCAAAATCTAACTTTTTTCCAAACTTAAAAGAAGAAAAACAACCAACCAACCAAAAAAACAGCCCCCCAAAAAACCAACCAACCAACCAAAAACCCCCAAACCAAAAAACCAATCAAAAAACCACCCAAACCAAAAAACCCCAAACAAATTAACTAAGAGCCAAAATAAAAATTTTCATTAACCCAGAAAATTAACCCTGCTCTCATTTGGAACAGGAGAACATTTAGATATTCCAGTTAGCACAGTAGTGGGCTTGTCCTACTGACAGTGGAAAGAGAGGTAAAGAGGCAAGCAGGTATTAAACCGCACACTTTTAATTTTTTAAAAAAACTTGTGATACTGACCTTTAATGACAGGTGTCTGCAGAAGTGTCATACTCCACTGTACATTAAAACAATCCCCATAAAAGTGTTGGAAAACAGTTAAGAATATGACCAGTAAGGTCAAGCATAGGAATAGTTATTTTTCTTTAATAGTTACCTTCGTTATTTGGCAGTGACATTTCAATATTAACATACTCTGAAAACATGCATTGTATGCAATAACTTTATTAGGGTCAAATAGATATCACAATATAGATTCATCCACCAAGTAGCCATAAACTGGTTACAACAATCATAGAAGAGACTAAGCTGTTTTAAGCTAAGATGCTTTCAACATTACAGCTCATACAATAAGATTATAGACTGATACACTTTGATCTAGAAATGCAGATGATCAGTTTTGATTAGTACATTGTGCTTCAGGCTTTCATTTGTATCAATGCATCCCATATGCTGTAGTGAGGGAGGGTTGAGTTTCCCAGGGAGGAATCCAAACAGGCTACAAGTCTGGCCCTGGCTCTTTTAGGATGAGTTCCTCTGAGCCCAGGTTATTTGGTCAATCCAGTTACATTCTCCAGTAGCACCAAGCTAGCGCTCAGAGCAGCGACCTAACAGAGGGATATCTAACAATCTTGAAACAGCACGCACAGAAAGGTTTTCTTCTTGTAAGAGGGCATAAAGGAATATTTATGCTTTGTAAGGTCACAACAACACGTGCAGTTTTCATGTTTCTGTATCAAGCAACGGTATTTTCACATGATTTTGTATACTGATATCTGCAGCTCTGTTATCTTAGTTAAATAAATACCTTTGTAAACATATAACACAGTTACTTGGTCCTTATTCTCCACAGCTCACGTTAAAAGATTCACAAAACATCCATAGAAATAGTGATTTATAGAAGGAATACTTAGCTGAGTTAAATGGAATAAACATTGGTCAGGTACCATAGATACTACTGAATGCCATTTCAAGGAAAAACAGTTTAGTTACAAAGCATTCAGAACTGGGGTAAGCGATATATTCAACTCTGCAAAATATATATAAAAGATGCATACTTCTTTTAAACAGACATTTAACAAAATGTAGTGGCAGAAGTCGAGAAGTTCCATTTACACAGTCCAGACATTTGGTAGTATGAAACTGCTTTTCCATGCACTAAAGTATGGATGGGTGACTCAGTTAACTGAAATAATAGTAAAATCTTCTGAAACAAAAAGGTATAACCAAAACAAACGCTCTGAAGAGTCACAGGCTGTTTTGAAAATTTAGGTGCAATGTTACATGCGTGGATATACAGAATAATCTGTAGAAATCATAGTAAAACACGTCCGTTTTTCACCAAAAATGCAGAAGGAAATTCAATTATATTATGCATATTAAATACTACAGACTTGAGGCTACAAAATGCTTCTACCATCTTAACACATACAAAACTACCATAAAGTTATCTCTACAGTACGTACTACAACAGCAACTCCAGGTCACCAGCGAGGAGCACATCCCCTGTGTCTGGCTAGTCAGGGAAAAAAAGGCCAACTCCAGCCCACTGGCTACCTCCCATCTGCCAAACGAGGTGGGCTTAGACCTTCAATGGACATTAAACACCGTGGTGTAGTACTGATTTACGTAGAACCCTTAAAAATCTGGCGCCACTGAAACTTGAGACCTGTTAAACTCTACATGTGAGGGATGCAAGAGCTTGCGCTGTGTGAACCCTAAATCTGATTAGCGAAGGAGGTTGGCCCGCTCTGCCCGTAGCTCTGGGGCTGGCCATATTCACCCACCTGGCCATAGGAGCCTGGCTGGTTGTAGCCACCAGCTGGCCCATAGCTGTCTTGGTTGTAGCCGCCTTGGTTGTAGCCACTAGGCTGCTTCTCCATGGTATCCGCAGGGTGCCGCTGGCCTGAGGAATGCCAGCCCGTCTCCTTAAACACAAACCAAATGTTGCCTGCCCAGAGGATAAAGTTCAAGTAGCCAAAGACCTGGGTGGGAAAAAGAGAAGCTCATCACCAGCAGCCACGGTCTCACAGCTCAACCTAATGCTATGGACCCTGCACGGTCCTAGAAGAAGGCAAAGCTGCTCCCAAACCCTCCTTCCCAAGAACAAGAGGAAATGGCCTCAAGTTTTTCAAGAGGAGGCTCAGATTGGTTAACAGAAAAAAAATCTCTTCACTGAAACAATTGTCAAGCACTGGAACAGGCTGCCCAGGGAAGTGGTGGGGTCACCATCTGTGGGGATAAGCGTAGATGTGGCACCTGGAGACATGGTTTAGTGCTGGACGTGGCAGTGCTGGGTTAGTGGTTGGACTCCATGATCTTAGGGACCTTTTCCAACCTAAATGACTCTATGATTCTCCCAAAACCCGCTGGAAAATTTTCTCAGCTTTGGAGGAAATTCTCAAATTCACCTCCCCTTAGCTGTAGCTCACAAGGTGTCTGCTTCACTTTATGTTTCCAAAAAAAGGTTGAGTTTTTAGACCAAAATTTTTTTTGTTTGAAAACATAGTTTAGTTTAAAGAAATTGTGGAAAGATAAAATTGAAAGAAACTAATTAAAAAGAGAGATCTTAATTGGTCAGCTGGCCTGGAGGGTTTTTTTTGTTTGTTTTTTTTTAACATTCTGAAGTCAAATTTTATATTGTTTTTTTGAGGATTTTTGAAGGAATCTGTAAGGCACAAACCTTTCTTTCCTGAAGGAGCACACAGACCCCTTTTCAAAAGTGTTGCAGTGAGCACGCTAAAAGCAGAGGGGCAAACAACACACTTGGACAGACACTTTGCCTTCTCCCTCTCCCAACCTTGCACACTCATCCTGCTGCTGCTCCGGCAGAGCTGCTGTGAGTCACAGCCTGCCTTTCCCTGCAGCAACACTGCACTTCCAATTAAATCATGTCAGCTAACTGGTTTACACCAGTCAATTTAGGTCAATACACAGGTAAAAGATGAAAATACATTGCAAGGTAAGAGTGAACAGTAGCAATCAAGATCACTTACAACCGAAGTGTTGAGGCTTGACATAACAGGGCTGCGAACAGGCAAGCATTTGTTGGACTGCTGTTTGCAGGCAGATATCAGCAGGAGCACTTCATCAGGGTCAGTTGCAACCTTTACATCTGACAGTCCTTTAGCCCAAGCAGATGAGCTCACTAGCCACAAGAATGAGAAGACCACTGTCACAATGAAATCCTAAAAGACAAATTAGTTAGAAGCATTATATTGCTGTATCTGCTGGAAAGGAAAAAATACTAAAAATCACCACAAAACTGAAAGCTTGCGTCAGAGGAGAGAAATACCAAGAGCTTGCTACTTAGTGGAAGATTGTCTCTGTTACTGTCATCACCCACAGAGCTAATTTTCAGAAGTGCTTGACATGCCTAATGGGGCAGAGCCCCTTGGCTGACATTTGCACCTCTGGCTTTGAGGCAAGATTCCCATAAACATGTGGCTGGTACCCAGGATGCTGAGCTGCCTTGAAAATGTGGCTGTTCACAGCACCAGGCTGATGCATTGGGATGAATTACAAAATACACATGCCTGTAAAGAAGCTGGGCCCTCCTGAGGGCTGGGTCTTGCCCTGGGTACTCCTACAGACAGTCAGGGAGGGTTTCCAATAGGAAGTGTTTCTGTCTCAGGGAGAACCTGAAATTGGCTAATCCTCAGGTACCAGATGAGGATTTTCTCACCAGCCACAGGTTAGCCCAAATGTCCCTGCTGCATGAGCCATGCAGCCATTAATTACCGTGAGTGAGCAAGTAAACAGCGAGACTTGCCAAGCAGAGACTCCTCCCTGGCCCGGTAAAGCACTGGTTCCCAATTCCCATCCATGTGAAAAGAGTAGAGAAAGTGTGATGGTCCCTCCAGGTTCCAGTGCCTCCGAGCAGCTCTGCTCTGATCCACTCTGCTCACTTTCCCCTCGAAAGACTTTCAGGAGCATGTTCAGGCATAAACTTCTCCTTGTCTTAGCCAGAACAAGTGGCCAAGTGACACTGTTGTTGTGTGGGTTTGGGGGGAAAGGAGGGAGGAGGTGTGATTTTTCAAGCTTTCTTGTGTCTTGCTAAAACAGAAGAGCCTTTCTGCTGTCATGTTTCATCCCATCTGTCAGCCCACAACAGATGGCAGAGGTGCCAAAGTCTAACATACCACTAACTGCATTGCTACGTCTTGATATCCCACCTCCCAAGGGGCTGCTTCCCCTTCCCTCCTGCAAAATAAAGGTGTGCATGGAAGGAAGGGAAAACATTCATTAAGAACCCAGTGTTTCAGGCTGCTTCTCAAAGAAATAAGCAATCCCTAGGAAACACCATTCTCATCTACAAGCACACCTGACATTTGGGGAAGGAGCTCTCCGTGGCACCACAGGGGTGGAGGGTGCGAGCCTCCGTCACAACGGAAGAGGCACCAGTCGATAAAGCCGCCGCACAAGCGAGTCATGAACAAAGGATGCCTCCACTGACGCAGATGGGATTAAATTAACTGTGCTTGGATGCTTTCCCAAAGGATACATCCTTCTCTTTTAACAATTTGTGTTCTGCAGGCCTGTGCCTGCCACTGAGCTCTGAGTTCCTTTGACCTCGTTCATTCTGCCCAACTGGGCTCTCTTGAAGAGCGTGAAGCCCACGAGCTGACAACTCTCTTAACACCCAAAGAGACTCCGTGGGGGCAGAGGCATCTAGCCCAGAGTAATCCTTCTTCTCAGGGAGATTTCCAGCAAAAGAAATTCTTGTATCTCATATGTCTTAGCAGTGAATGAGAAACAGATTCCCAGAGGCAACAGTCCAATTGCAAAGATTTCCTAAAAATTCCAGCTGGTAGAAACACCAAATATCCGCTGAGCTGTGGATGATGATGGGAGATGCTCTTTATTTGCTGTGAGGTTTGACATGCTATCGACCCAGATGCCAAGCCCCCACGCAGGTTTTGCCTGATACAAGAGACTGGGCCACAGCAGAGTTTTGGGGAATGTATTTTTTAAATGACAAGCAACCCTCTCCCAATGTCACCACACTTGGAGCCTTTGCAAACTAAATCCAGCTCTGCAATCAGTGCACTGGCAATGCCAACTGAAGAAATGCGTAACCGCAGGTAGAAATTGGATGTAAATGGAGACAAACTGACTAAAACTAATGCAACACAGGAGATTAAACTTGCTAAAAAGAGAAATTTTGAAAGTGAGCAAAGTTCCTGAAGCAGGTGACAGCAGCAGGGGTACAGACCTGCTGTTGAGCTCACAGGTCCTGAGGTGAGGTTCATTGCACAAATGACTGCATCTGCATAAGCCCCTCACTCTGACTGCTGGTGGCCATGTCCTGGGCTGTAAGTCCTTCTAGGAACATCCCATGGCACTGTGCAGTTGAGGAGATGGCCCTAAAGGCACTAAGTATTTCATGTTATTTCTCAGGTCTTGTCTTCCCCATCACACCCCATGCTTCAGCCTTCTCCTGACTTCCTCTGCTCCACTGTGCCAGGGTGTTCACAAAGCCTAAAACCCTGCCCTCTCTGCTACAAACTCCTGTAGTTCAGCACAGGTCAGAGCCTTGGGGAAAGGGTTCTTTCTCCTGGAGTGCCAGGATCAGCTCTTGTATAGAGGAACTCCCTAAAACTGTAAAGTCTGTCTGGGTGCAAGAAACACACCAAGCCAGAAGTGAAAGATGGCACAGTGGGACCCGCAGAGGAAACCATGCAGCCTGTCCCCCAGCTGCCCAACGCTGGCCAAGGAGACAGGACAGAAAGGCTAATGGAACACTGGGATTTCTTCAGCAGGTGTTCTCATCAAGGCTACGTGGCCAGACTCAGGCTCTTGGAGTACTTTTTCTGCCGCCTCTGTACAATGCAAGGAACAAAATGTATGATTCTATGACTAGAGAGAACTTGCATCTTCCTATTTATTTTGAATCTTTGTGAACCTTCAGCTTTGGCTGGAACTTGAACCTCTCTTGTTTTCAAGTGGGTTTGCATTTCTGGCTGAACATTTTCACAGCTCTAGGGTGGAACAGAGTTACAAGATAATGACATGCTGAAAATAAAAGTGAATTTCGAGCTAAACTGTTCTGTGGCCTAATGTCTATCTGGGGAATTTCTCCTTGGTAATTAAGGCCAGAGTGCCTGCACACTAAATAAATCTTGCATTTCAATGTTTAATATCCCTATATTGCATGGGTCTTTTTTTCCTTTGGAACAAAGTAATTTTTTGTAGTTGCTCTCCTAAAGTGGTGTCTACAGATCTCTTCAGAGTGTATTGTTGTATGATTACACTACACTCCTAATTGCTAAGTTCCTCTCTCACATCTCAGCTGAGATACGTTGCTCTGCCTACAGGTGCCTTTGGGAAGGAAGGAAAATAGGAACATGTAAAGAAAGGCAAAAACCGAAATTTAAAATACTCTGAGTATCCAAGGACAGACTTTTTAAGATACTGAAGTATGTGGGAAAAAAAAATTCTTGCTGCCTTTTTCAGGTTGAAACTTGTTATTACTGAGTTTGCCAAAAATGCCTACTTGCAACAATTTCATATATTATACGTTTTAGAATAGAACTGTGAATGCCTTTTCTTTTCACGAGTTGGAATATTTCTCCTTGCTGTCAAGCTACTGGCTTTTGCAAAATGTCCCTCTTTGAAAGGGGCAGTCACTTAAGCCTCCCGAGCAGAGTTTTGGATTGCCCAGTGTCTGGCACAACCTCACCCAGCCAAGAGCCTCTGCAGAAGCTGCTTGTTCACTCAGAAAGGGGATGTGTTTCATCTGCTCCAAGCTGCTCAGTGGCTTCATCAGTCCCTGAAGGCTGTGACACACATGTCCCTGCATGCACTCGGTGCCCTGCTCTCCCTCCCAGACAAGTCTGGTAGGATGGGCTTGGGCTGTCATGGCTGGAAACAGGCAAAACCTCAGGCCTGGCCAGAGGGCTCCTGGCATCCTTCCTCCCTCACAGAGCTGCAGCTGCTGCCTTGTAACTGGCTTCCATGTAGGGCTCATGCTGCAAAACCTTTCAATTCGGGAAAACCCTCTCACATATTTACAGCATCCATGGGAGCAACTCCTCAAATGCTGAAGTCCATAAATCCCCTCAGTCAGAGCCTAACACTGCCAACAGGTTTCAGGGCCAGCCACACAAGAGCAGAGGGAGATTTCTTTACCCAGCAGAGGCAAACCACTCAGAGGATTTGCTTTCACAGTCACAACCAGCCTAAAGATTCAAGAACTAACCCAGCAAGGGCCACAGCCCCGGTCCCAGCCAGGAAAGAGGCCAAGAGCAGATTGCCGCAGGCAGCAAGTGCCTTCCTCCAGTGGCATTTTAGCTCTTTTTTGGTTTGAATGAGGTCCCACCCCAGATTTTCTGCTGAATGAAGTTCTGAAAGAATTCCATGCTTCTTGCAATAGTGTAAGGCCTTGCAAGCTTGCTTCTGGCAGGGAAGTGCAGAGCCCTTTGGGAGGCACCAGCATGTACAGCAAGGTCACCCCAGCTTGTGCTTCAAAAGGAGATGACAACAGCAGGCTGAAACAGCTCTTTGAAATGCAAAGAAATATTCAGGTTCTTCCTAATTTCATTTTTCAGCTGTGAAGGATTCAGTCTTTGTTTTTATAGATGGCTCTTTATTCTTTTCCTCTCTATTTTCTAGACAGCTGGACACAGGTGAGGAAGTACAACATGTTTAATCAAAGAGGTGTCCAGAGAGCAAACAAGGGTGTACTTAATTCACTTGATCTGCAACATATGTAAGGAACCAAATGCCTTTGTGCATAATATGATTATTCATGGGACTCCAGATGCAAAGGAAAGATCTCATCTTCTTAAGATGTAAGCATCTTTATGCACCATAAGAATAAGATTATCAAGTAATCACTATAAAAATAAACTATCTCTTTCAGGGCTATGTCAGTCACCTTTCTTGGCTGAATAATTTCATGCTTTTATATTAATTAATTGGAATATTAATAAAGTGATTTACATTTATACATGAATGCATGTGGTTTCTCATGGGCAAGCTATAACTTCCCAAAGACAAACCTGAAGGCATATAGGGTTGTCAGCACGTGGATTTTAAATGGAGGACATATGGGGTAAAGAAACCATAGGAAAAGTAAGAAGTCTGAGTGATGGGGAGTGATACATATTGACTGTGACTATTCTTTATTTTCTAAGAGACATATGGAAGCACCCTATCCCTGATCCCCTAAAACTTCAGCACAGCTTGGTTGGTTACTCTCTGCTTGCAAGAAGCTCCAAATGTACTGACCCGAAGCAGAGCATCAACACAGGTGCCTGGGCTGGCAGTCCCAGGGTGCAGCTCATCCCTGCTCTCATCACACACCAGCAGTGCCTCCCCAGGTATGTGGTGTTAAATGAGTGGAAACCAGCTTAGGTTGGCTTGGTCTGAGAGATGGGGATATACTGAAAACTGGTGGCATTTTGTACATCGCATTCTTTAACATCTAAGTCACCACCTCCAACTAAATTCTTTTAAAAGTTTCTGGCTCTTGAGCACTAGTCAGTCACTTGAGAAGCTGCCTCGCCCTCGCTGTACCCACCAAGGTGAGCCCCCAGCGCCTGGTAATCTGCTCCTTGTTCCTTCAGAAACTGGGAATCTAAGGTCCTCTCTTAGGTTCATCCCTATGTATGAACTTCCTCAGATGATTCCTCAGGGAGCCAGCAAGGGAAGCAGAGGGCGCTTAGTGCAAGGACTCACTGCTGCCAGCCCCGTGGGAATGGATGAGTAACACAACCAGGGCCCTGTGCGACCAGAAGGAAGACTTTTATCCCCAAAACCTGACACGCAGTGTTAGCAACAGAAATGGCTAACTGCATAGTGAATAAACACACCACTGCCATCCAAACAGCCAGGGAAGGAGTTAACTGCTTCTCCCACTGGAAATATTTTCTTGCTATCATGCCTCACTCCACACTGAACACTAAAATATTTTTCCACAGTTAAAGTGATACTTTGCTGAGATCTCAGCACACGCAGTTCATTTCCCTGTATCTGTATAAACAAAGTAAACTTAAAACATTTGTGACTGAAATTTTTCCTTCAAGTTTCTTGTGACTTAATGGTCATTAAATTCCTTATAATCCTATCTTCTGCACCCAGTCAGGCTTCTGCAATTTGGTAATGAATTGATAGTGTTCTGACTGCCTGTGCAGGGGCTTTTTGAAAAAATATTAAAAAATTTCAAGTGAAAGGGGTTTTTTCCTCTCTTGACTTCTCCTGTCATACTCATTTTTCAAATCCTGAAAATTTGCCAGGAGAAAAGGCAGCTTCTGAGAGGGTGCTGCTTAAAGGCAGATGTCATTCCAGACTGAGAAAATATGAAGCCAAGAGGAAGTACAAGGCTCAAAACAGGAATGGTTTTAACTATGAAATTGTGATCAGACACTGCAGCAGAAGCAAGGATGGATGAAACTATCATCTTCAAACTCTTCACTAAGAAGGAAAAAACTGGTGGTCTGGAAATGATCCTGGCTGGTGATGAAACAGAGCGCGGGCTGCCCTGCCTCCTGCACCAGCATGTGCTGGGGACTGCTGCTGCACCACAGATTTCTGCATCACTTTTCTTTGGAAGGAAAAATCTCAGGGATGAGACATACTCACACATCTGATCTGATGCACGTCAGTTCAGAGCAGCATCTGCTTGGAGCTGGAGGATACACTGCCTGCCTCCTTCACAGAGCGTGTGACATCCCTTAGGTGAGCACTGCAGCCCTGAGAAGCTGGTTTTCACTCCAAGTTTTCTTTTTCCTTGATCCCTGAATTCCTTCTGGCTACAGCTGCCATGTTTTTCTCTGGCTGGGGCTCTGCATTTTCCCTACAACTCCATTGCACAGAGGGACCTGTCCTCAGTCAGGCTGTGATGCTGCAATCATTGCACTGGACAGCGTCCAGGGACACCAGCAAGGATGTGCTCCAGGCAAAAAAGGTTCTTTTTTTCTAAAAATACCAAATACAACAGAGGTTGCAGTGCACAGGAGTTGCAGGAACATTTGGCTGGGGAAGATGGGACTCTCCTCCTGGCAGGCATAACCTGACCATAACCCTCAGCCTCTTCCCAGAACCACTCACCAGCAGGAGCTGCATTTGCTACAGGACAAACTCAAAAGCATCTATATTCTAAACAAATAAGCTCATATAGCCTTGGTTTAAATACTGGGAAATTGCAAACAGAGGCTTTGGTAACAGACACTGGTTAAATTTAACCCGTGGATTCAACTACAATCCATTACACAGAACAAATTGAGTCAATGAGACGTTAATGCTGTAGTGGATTGTGTCTGTGACAGACACAATGGCAGCAGCTGTTCCAGGAAAGTCCTGGACAAAGGCAGGTGGCTACATCATCATGTGATGTATTAGTGCTATTGCTTCTCTTCCCTTTTTCTATCGCTACAGAGGATAATGTGGTTGGTCAAAAGCAAGAATTATTTTCTGCAAGAAAATTAGATGGCAGAATTCTGTAACTGATCCTTTGCTGAGACAGTTTGAAATGAGATCTAACTTGATACCAAGAAGAAGCAAGGCTTTATTTATTTACTCTTTCTGTAGGGTCCCCTTTATTTTGCCTGTTCTTCATCTCCTCTGTGAGGATTTCCTCATATTTCCTCACCATTTTCTAGGACAGGAAAGGTCCCAAGAACCCCCAAATGAAGAGGATTCATTTCCTTTGATACGGAAAGAGAATTTTTTCTGGTAAAAGTTCATCCATTTTGAATTATGCAAACTCAAAGAAAACAGTTCACATCTTCTTGCAGCAGGAAAATCTTTCCCTCAAACCCCCATGATGCTAAGTCTACTTTCCTACAGTTTAATCTTTTGATGTTATTATATTTATTTCCTTTAATAGATTCAGCTTTTCTGCACTGGAAATTTATTTTTTTCGTTAGATATTTCTGATATACTTTACTGGTGGCTTTTAGCCACTTAAGTCTCAGAAAAATGTCTGGTTTCTGTCAGTCATAAACTTTAGATTTTTCTGACATCCAGAACTAACTTTTTCCTTACATGAGTCCTTGATAAACTCCCCCCACTTTCACACAAAGGCTTCAGAGAAGTATTTTCTCTCCCTTAGTAACCTTCTCCTTGCAGTCATGAGGGAGAGGGTTGTCAGTGAAAGGGAGATCGTGCTGCAACCCTACAGCCCACAGATGCAGAGACCTGACCCACATGCAGGTGAGGGTCAGCACCCCGTGCTTGGCAGCCCAGCAAGACCATGGGGTGCACCATGGGCCATGATGCACTGACAGGCAACAGACACCTGGACCAAAACAACCCTCACTGGCTTTACGGTCTCAATTTATAAGAAAATACATGCACAGTAGTGCTTGCTTTTTATCACAAGCCTTCAGGAATCAGTAAAAAGAAAAATAAAGGCATGAACAGCCACAATTTGATGGGTGCAGACAGCGATAACTGGAAGGCTCATAAACCAGTGTGGAGACACAAACATGCTGGGAGCTCAGTGTCATGCTAGAAAAATAGCCACGTAATCCTCCAAAGAAAAATAATTCGGCTTAACCCTGCAGTAATTAGCAATAAGCAATCTCCCAGGCTAGGCTTTGATCAGGGGCATGGTTTCACCTGTCTGCTAGGACAATGCCTAAGATCTCCTCTTCCCTTTTTTCCCCACTAGTGAAGTTCTGCTGTCACAGACATAGGGCTGAGACCCCAATCCTGCTACCATTCAGCTACATGTTCATTATTTGTGTGGTCATCATCACTGTGGGCAGTGGGAGAGAAGCACAGAATTTCACAAGTACATACAGGACTAACCTCCTCCTGCATACGGTTTCCATTACCGTTGGTGTTAAAATATTAAATCAACACTAAGATAAAAAAGCAGGTGAATGTAGAGATGCTTTGGGCAGTGGGACACCTGGATCTCTCAGAGCATGATAAAACCTCAATAACCAAAAAAGCAAGAGGTGAAGACCTATGCTTGAAAACACTGCAAATGCCATAAACACTTACAATTAAAGGCCCTCTGTTGTTTTCACGGTACTTGTTCTGGAAGAAGATATAAACCACGGTGGCAGCCAGTGAGTAGAGGAAGGCAAAGACTGCAATGGTGACGAAGAACTCTGCCGAAGAGGAGAAGTCCCCTATCAAGGCAAGCGTTTCCCGGCGCTTGCTTTCACAAGTGGGAGCCTCGAAATTCACTTGATGCAACCTGGAAAACATCCCAAAGAACAGCAGGTGAAGTACAGAAAATGGAAACTGCTATCTGAATAAAGAGGAATACATTTGCTCTGTCTCATTCCTGATGTGCATTAATCCCTGTGAATAACTGGCAGCTGTGGGCTGTGCTCCTCAGAGCTCCTTGTACACGTGAGGTTACTTCCCTGTGAGTGCCAAGGTGAGGCTGAGCACATGAACACATCTTTTAATCAATGCCAGAGAAAAGCTTATGTTCCAGTAGTTTGGTACAATCCTCCCTGTCCTCTCTGGGGTTTTGCCATGGCAACAACTGAAAAAGGATAACATGAGAAACAATTTGATTCTTGAATTCTTATAATCCAGGCAGCAGAAAACAGGTCTTATCCTCAGTACTAAGCCCATGGGATACCCATGCTTGGACATTCACAAATTCCTTGCATAAAACCGTCTGGTGCATTGCTACCTGTGGCTCTTAGCCCATAGGGCTGCAAGCCACATAGTGCTTCTAACATTAATGGCTTTTAAAATCAAGCTGCAGCAGAAATACCAACTTGGATCAAAGAAAAAGTCTACATGCCCTGGTTTAAGCAACCTAAGCCCTAACTTTATACTCATGCACTGTTTATTAGTGACTGAGCTAACAGATTTGTAGTTCTGTCTGGAAGCTCCTGTGAGACCCTTTTTTCTGTAATAATTTAAATTTCTGATTCAGAAAAAGAAAGAGGATACATGGAGGGGTCGTTTTGGCAGGTCCTGTTGCATGGCCTAGATTCACATCAGTGGGGACATGGAGCCCAGCGAGAGATCACGTTGCTCCGCTCCGCGCAGGGCGAGTGGAGGGGAAAAAGCCAGCAGCAATTAAAGAACTGATGATCTGGTGCTGAGAAAGGATTAGGCCTTCTGGGAGACATTCCTCTGCTCAAGGGCAATTAATGTATGCAACAGCAAGCCAGTGGCAGCAGCAGCCATAACTACATTTGGCTAAATAAAAAGTTAATTCCCCAGAGGAAAACAAAGTACCCACAGCAGAAATCACACAAGACGGATTAATGGACATTGGAGGATTGGATGACTTTTTGCTTTTGCTGTCCAGACTAAATGTACCCAAACATGTAGGCAGGACCTTTTCACCAGCGGCTGATGAGTAACGCCAGTTATCTGCCTCAGAAATTTTATTCCCTGTCATTGCAGTAGCGATGGGATGAAAACAAAACCCAAGTCTTCCCAGAGTGCAGAGATGAGCAGTGGCTGAAGTGCCTTTCCTGCATGAAGCCAGCAAAGCCTGATGAAATCTGAACGCATGAGAGAGATCCTAATGCTCACGATCGGTTTCCTGACTTCACTGTTTCCTGGCATCACCACGCACACACTTCTCATCAGGGCTTATTGTTCTCTTCTAAAATTGGGGGATAAAAGGAGAAATAAAATTTTCTAGTGCCTCTCATGCCAATTTTGCAGTCTGGAGAGAAAGTGGTACTGTTTTAACCATCACGACAATGGAAGGATTGGAAATGCATGACTTGCATGGTCTAAAAAGGAAGTTTTCTCTGCTTTCCTCTGCTTGGGTGCTGTATTGACACAGAACAAAACTGTGTTTCAAAGCACCTTGAAAACTGCGGAAGGCTCTGTGGGGCTCTGGATCAGTTAAGAAAGGTGGCCCATTCCTTCTTCCCCAAGGGAATGCAGTGCTGTGCAGCCAGAGGCTGTCCTCACAGTCCTCTTTGGGGCTCAAGGCCAGGTTCAAGCCAGGTTTCACATCCCACCCAGCCCATGGAGTTGCATCTGGGGCAGGAACATCACCAGCAATGTTGTGCATGGCCAGAGGTGGGCACCGCTGTCTGCTCTCGCCCTCTAGCAGACCAAGGATCTCCTTGTCAGCCCAGAGTGCAGCGCTCAAGGCTAGGAGGGTTTTCTTTGGCTGGTTGTTGTTGTTGGCCCAAATCTCCAAATTTCTGGTTCTTCAATAACTCATGACATTTGCTGTGTTTGAAGGGCCACACTCAGGTACCATGGCTGCTGTTTTAGGGCCCTGCTGCAGGATGTGGGACCTGTTTCTCCAGCTGAGTCCAGCAAAAGCCAGGCTCTGCTGCAGTGAGGGGAGCTCTACGGTTTTGTTACCACCTCCCTTCACGTCACTTGCACAAGCACTGTGAAATTGGGCTGAGCTACATTAAATATAATCCAAGTGCTTTGGGGAAAAGATAAAGAATAATAGGGCAATTCTGGATGCATTTTATTATGTACAACATGTCTTTACAGTGGAGTTTTTTCCCCTCCCCAGGAGTCCTGAAACGCAGACTGGACAACGGGTGGTGTTGCAAGTAGCAGCTCAAACTCCTGTGCATACCAAAGAGCAAGTACCTTAGGGAATATTTCTATGAGGATTCAGACTGGGAGTTGCTGCCCACCCCTGCCACTCTGACTGTCCACATCAACACAACCTAGTCTCACCATCAGCAACCACGAGCCTTTACAAAATATTGTAAAGCAACTGAGACTGTTTTCGTTTTCTATTCTCTGTTTTCCTGACTGCACCTTATTTCTGAATCATAAAACAGAAAAAAATGTTCATATATTAGCACCACACTTGTACCTTCCCAGTAGTGATTTTGTGGCCAGGCCACTGTCAGGGATATGAGAGCACAGAAACCTTCTTCCATCAAGTTAATTTTATTCACTTGCTCTTCTTTTTGGATTTCCTTGGCCTCTAAGAGGATGTGCAGGATTTGGTGCCTCTTGTGTACACCTCACCTCTGCTAAAACAGCTGAGATCTCTGTTGTGCAAAGGGCCCCAAAACAGACCATGATTCAGACCTGGGAAGAGGAGATGTGGCAGGGAAGAGAAGTGAGGGAGCCAAGCCCTGTGGTGGTTAGGGTGGATGCTGACTTTACATGATACAGCTGAAAAGTTTCTTTAATGCAGGGGAGGATCAGTGACAGAAAATTCAGTTTCACTAATTGAAACTTCTTTGATCTGGAATGGCATCTTCGAGAGAAAACTCTGATTTTTTTTCTACTGATGTTGCTGAGTCAGCCTTTCTGGGGGCAGGATGGTTTGGTGATGACTCACAAAACATCAATTGCCTCTGCCACCCACTTTTGATATAATTCTACCTGTTCTGTCTCCTACTTCCTCTTTTTACTCTTCTTTCATTTTCTCTTATCTCATTTTTTACACCCCACCTTTTCCTTCAAGTCACCCTTGGCCAGTGTCTTCCTTCTGCTCCTTTTCCAACTTCCAGCACCACCCCTCCATTCTACCTTTGACTCTCCATTTGCTAAACAAAATCAGGAGCCCCAAGAGTGACCCTTTGCAATCACACCCTCTGCACTCTGTTAACATTTGTTAGGCTGCATAAACAGGAGTGATTTTCACTGATTGATGGACAATGCAAATAAGAACACAACAGTAATGAATTTACTTAATTAAGGAAACCTTTCCCCTTCTAAGTTCCTCCAGGGTTTTTTTGTCTTGTACTGCCCTGAGTATTGCTATTAATTCAGAAATAAAGCTCCTGACTTTGGAATGTGACCTTGCACCCCACACTCAGCAGAGCTGCACTAAGGTCATCCTCGCTGCCCACTGTTATCGGCACCATCCCCTTTGTTAACAGCAACTGCCATGGCCAAGCCATCCAGGCCCAAATTCCCTCAAATTCACTTCAATCTGAAGCAAGTCCATCAAAGGCAGTCAAATTTCACTCATAAAGTCAACAGTAATTAAGGGCTTCTGAGGTTTCTTCCACCACTTGGCAAACTTTCCATTGCCATGGGAAATACGAGGACAAGACAGCTGTATTGTCTACCTTGACAAGATCAGAAGAGGGCGGGAATGTTTTACAGTGAAAAAAGGGATTTTTACATTGTTCCACAATAGCAAAGAGCAGTTACATTTTCAGACACTAATTACCCTTGCTCTGAAAACAATACATGAAGCCAGACACATTGAACAAAGCTACAGCTGTTACGTGTGCATGGGGGAGCAGAAGTTGCGCTCTCTCCACGTGAATCTGAGGTTGCCTTTTCTTCCTGAACCTCCTCAGTACAATATTAAAGCCACAGCTTTCTGTTAATCATAGCCCACCATTTTTTTGAGCAGCTTAGTTCCCCTGACGATCCTTGAGCCTGAAAATCACCAGACCCAACTGCCCCAAAGACCTGTTTCACTCCACCAGCAGACACAGAAGACCCCAAGCAGAAGGGTGAGTGATCTAATCTTGTCTGATTCACCCCCTTCAACAATGCACACAGGGCTTAGACTTGAAGCCACCAGAACATGCAATTAACACAAGAATGTGCTCAAATGTTATTGATGAACCAGCACAGATTTCCTCTCCTGGGCTTTGATCAGCATGTGGATTAATAAATAACAGATAAAGTTCTGCTTCTGAAGATTCTCAATGGGGGTTAGTGTTTCTCCATTCCTTTACTAGAATCTAGTGAAAAACAGGCAAAAAAAAGCTCTCTGTTTTGGCAGGTTGTCCTATTTTCTGAAAACAGCATCTTGTAATCCACACTCCAACCTGTCTACAACATGCTGGAACAAAATCTGCAACACCCACACACATGCTTGAAAAAACCCAGAGATCCATTATCTTTTTATTGGGCTGTACTTCCCCCCAACTTGTTTCTGGTAGTCAAACTGTCAATTGTCTTTACTGTCTGCAAATCCCTGAGAGAAATATACCACTAGAAATAAGTTATTGCAGTAGTGCTTGTGGAGGGGTTTCTTGGGAAATGTTTATCTTGGCTGATAATCTCCAAAATGAGGGGAAAATGAAATTTCAAAACACAGTAGTGAAATGCTGACATGCACAGAGCCCCTCAGCAAGTCAAACTGCTCTGCTGAGGCACAGAAACATGACAAGGGTTTACATCTCCCTTTCTCTTGGATACGGAGTAAAGGCATTTCTTTTAGTTAGCCCTGAAAACACTGGAGTTCCT
Organism: Machaerirhynchus nigripectus; assembly: GCA_013397975.1. Classification (NCBI taxonomy): domain Eukaryota; kingdom Metazoa; phylum Chordata; class Aves; order Passeriformes; family Dicruridae; genus Machaerirhynchus; species Machaerirhynchus nigripectus. The sequence goes on from VZRQ01002297.1 coordinate 58,635, forward strand.
TCATTTCAGAGGACTATGCTAGTGTGCTTTGACACTGGTGCCTCCAGCCAGCCAGTCCCTGGGCAAATGTACCTTTCTGAGGTGCCAAATATGGAATTTTTGTAGGTTTAGTGGAAGAACACAAATAAATGGGAGCCTTTCCTCACACAACAAAGCTCATAATTCCTGTAAAACTTCTCTAGAGATATTACCTGCATTAAGAAAACCGCTTTGAAAGTCATCTCCAATAGTCTGGTGGAAGTAGAAATCTGCCTGCAAATGAAAAGTTTTCTTTAATGAAATTGGGGTCCACTGACTCTTCCAGCACTCTTCACAGCCTGTTCTTCTCACTGCAAAGAATGCTTTCCCCAGTGCTGGGCATTTCTGAAAGCTTGGTGCTAAATCCTGGCTATCTGCAAGGCTGCTCACACAGCAAGGAACAGGCTTCCTTCCAGTCTTCGGGAGGATGGATGGAGACAGCTCTGCAGCCTTCTCCTCCTCCTCCCTCCAGATCTGCTCTCTAAGGACAAAATTCTGAGTGGGGGGACCCCGCAGCATCAATTATCCACCAATTCCCATAGGATCTGAATCTTTGCACCCAGGCATCCAGGAGCTGCTGAAGCTAATCTCAGGCAGACAGCCTGTTAATACCACATTTGAACACCTTGAAGCCATTAATGCTTCTGAAGTTCTCTCCAGCCCTTCAAAGTCAAATAGCTGAGATGTTACTCAAGCCCTGGACAACTGTGGGGATGAGATGGGGTTTGCCCAGCAGCAGGACAGCAGCTGCCATGGAGGAGACTGCTCCCTGGCCCTTTTGCATCTGTGCTGTTCTGGTAAAATCAGAGGTTTCTACCCTTTTGCTAACAATGACAAGACTGTTTCTCACCCCAAGCTGCTCTCCAACAGCTCTTTTCCCAAGATGAAGAAATCACCACTTGAACTCAAGTATTCCCATCCCTTACCTCTCCATTGTCCATCTGCCATGATGCACATCTCAGTGGTACCTGCATATACCACAGTCTTTCAAAACTGTGGGATGCTTATTCATCCTTCCTAACTATCCCAGAAGTTTTCCATACCTCACTCTACCAGCTGTCCCAAGAAACAACACCCTTCAAGATTCCCCGGCACCCAAAGGTGCCTTCAGTACCTTCCTGTCCTACAGAGCAGCAGCACATTTGTTTCTGCCACATACCTGCCCCTACAAAATCGGGTCATTTTCTCTGGAGACAGAAAGCAAAATTAAAATTTGCTATCTGACTCTGCAATCCAAGCCTGGTCTTTTGTTTCTTTCCTTTCCAGAGGAAGAAAGAATAGAGTTGGCTGACCAAAGAGTATTTGAAAATATTTCACTTTGAACTTCTGTCAGCTCAATAAAACCTCTCAATTTATTTAAAAAAAAAAATTCCAAAGCTCACATCACTCTAGAATTATTCGACACTACCAGTCATTTCACACAAATATATACATCATCTTGCAAACATTTATTCCTAGCTCCTATCCTGGTCATTTGAACATCATCAAGATCTTCCCTTTGTCACAGCTGACTTTAGTGGCTTATACCCACCCAAATCCATGTCCAGAGCAGCATGATAAAAAAAACCCCAAAAGGTGCTGCTTGGAAGTTAACTAGGAAAACTGTAGCAACCTACACTCTTTTCTGGTTTATGTTCAGTCAAAATAATGGAAAATATTTCCCTCCTCATACTTCCAATTTCTCAGCTTGAGAGGTTCCCAGCCCTCACTAGCACATAGCTGTGCTGCAGATGTTTGGCCAGAACTATCTTCCTACAGAACTGGTTTGTCAGGACAAGCTGCCAGGCACAGCTGCTGTCCCAGCACACCACGCTGTGTGCTGCACTGGGACAGGGGTAATTCCCCCAGAGTAGGCAGCTCAGAGCAGGTTCACCACGATGCCTACCCAGAGCGGGGCTCTACATGGGTCCCTCTGCTCCATCTCTCTCCCCCTCATTTCATTTCTCCTGTTAAGTGAGTCTGAGACCCCCTGAGGTGCTCAGGCCTCCAGGAAGAGAAGCTGCACAACCCTTTTGAGGACAGGGTCTGAAGACATTGGAACAGGGACAACACTGGTGGTGGGGAGAAGGCACCTGTGCCATACCCCCAGCTTGAGATCGCTTCTGCAGGACCCGCTCCCAGTGACTGTGTGCACAAAGCTCTCGGGAAACAGCCTGCACAACACTCCAAGAGGGAAGAAACATCCGGACTCATGCCAGCCATAGGAATGAGCCTCCCCAGACTGTGCACATAGCAGGAATGCAAACCCTACTACTCCATCGTAGCACCAAAAAGTCAACAAAAAAGGCTTGTTATAGAACACATGCCACTGGGAGTTCTCGGAAAGCTGAGTGGGTGATCCCAACCCCACTTCCAAGCCTACATCCAAGACCCAGATTTATCTCCCAACATAATTTCACAGCTCTTCTCAGGAACACATGCTTTTCCTTGTACAAGCAGAGCACAGTGCTCAAAGACATGCTCCACCAGTCTCTACAACCCAAATACCTTCCCCGATTGGGCACTTACATTCTTTGTGGTACAGACTGGTAGAATTACGCTCTGATTTTCCTTCACTGAGCTATTTTCTTGGGACAAACTGCCTTCTAGTCTCTGGGAAGCTTTGCTACTATCTCTGAAGGAAGGTAATCCTTAATTATTTTTGAAAAAAATCATCATGTTCATGGAACAAGGCAAATTATAGGACCTGGAAATGCCACTGGCATATGTTTGCATCATCACATAAATAACTATCCAATGTTACCATGAGATCCTGGCTGAACCCATAGCTCTCATGTCCCTCTTGCTGCCCTCTCCTCTTGACAGACACAGGAAACAGCTTCCAAACTAAGAAGCTCCTGTCAGAGCCAAACAAAAGCTTCTATTTGGAGAAAGATCTACAGAAATCTAAACGTCTACAGATAAAACACAAGCAGTAGAAATCATAAAGAAAAGGCCTAGAACAGTAGTTGAATATAATAAGACCATTTGTGAGAAGTGGATGTATCAAATCCAGTCGTGTCGTATTTCCTGTTCTTACTAAATTGCCTGCTCTGTCCACATGGCTTCCCCACCCCTAGTCCTGACCACTCCTTGGGGTCTCCTGGTACCCCAACTCCACCCATGTAGTCCATGTGCTCTCTCCGCCCCCCTCATCCCAGATAAACCATGGGTCCAGGCCGTGTGACTCTCTCGCTGCATTGGGGTAGCGCTCTCAGCACTGGGGGCAGCTCTCTCTGCCTTGGGGCACCAGCCCCTCTCTGCCTGGCCTGGCCATGCCATGTGCTGGCTCTCAACCTCTGGGAGCCAGCACATGGGCCAGCTCTAGGCTCCTGGGGGCCATGGAATAAAGACCTTCTCCAGCCCCATGCGGGAGCCTTCTCCCCTCCTTTATCACCATCTCGTTGCAGAGTCACAGCCGGCCGGAGCAAGTGAGGGGCAGCCTGGAAGAGGCCACGGGATGCAGCGCGGCTGCTCTCCCTAAGAGACCCCCACGGCGCTCTCCGGGCAGGCTGTGGTGTGCCACACCACCGCAAGAAACTACAAACTGCAACAAAATCCCTGGACAGTGTTTCTGCATGGAGCAATGTGGGACTGCTGATCACCCGTTCCTGCACCCCAGCACATTCTGCAGCTGCTCATACCTCCTCCAGGTCACCTTCCCTTCCACCATCAAATGGGCTATGAACTCCATGTGAAAGTATTCCAAATTCTTGGGCATCACCTGGTGTTCAGCCAGAACCACCTGAAAGCATAAATGCTTCACCTTGTGACAAGCAGTGTTCACATACATTTTCATCCAGATCGATAAACCCTGAAAGCAGCAATTTCACCCCCAAGACCAACTGAGATAAATACAAGAGCAATTACAGAAGATGCAGCAACATTTACTCCTTTGTGCCATATTTTGACATTGTATTTAACTATAATTTCCTCAAGTATATTGTCGTAATGTACTTAAAGTAATCACATTAAGTTCTCTGTAGAGTTTTATGGCATCACTCCAATGAAACTCCCAGTCACAGTATGTACATGGGAAGGATATGACAAATCCTTTTCTCAGCTCCAGCACAGGCTGAGCAGTGCACGGGGCAGGAGCCAAGGAGACCTGCGGGTCCGCTGATGGACCTGCGGACAAACTGCCAGCACCTTTGCATCCTGAATAGACCAGAAGTGTGAATCCAGAGAGGACAGGCACTGAGTGGGGCTGTGCTGCATGGGGTTGCATGCACATGCTCTCTGGAGTCTACGGAATGAAAAATACTGCATTAATCTCCTGGCAAACAAATCAATGTAGAATCCAGGTGTGAGAGGAGACCAAAGACATCCCATGTATCCCATTCCCTACAGTCCTCGGGAAACCTTCAGGGCCCCTGCACGGCAGATGCACATTTTGGAGCAGGGAAAGGGAGAAGGGCATGTGTTTGATTGTCCTCCAGCTGGGTCACCACATGCCATCCAGGGTATGGGATCAAATGCCAAACAAATCAAAGCCGAAGGGTGGCTGCTTTGGTTGCTTCTGTACTGACAGCATGAAAATGTGCAAAAATAAATTTGCAAGGGAAGTTGCTTAAAGTCTGACTTTTAGGAAAAGCCTTTGTGGCAGGCACAGATAAAACACCATCACTGCACAATACCACAGAGACTATTCATGAATATATATTAAAAATTCAAATTGTGAAAAAGCTGCATATATTAACAAATCCAAAAGTGACTTCCACTTTAAGAACAAATTTGGCCTAAAGAATTAATGAATAATTTTTCTGGCACTAGAAGAGTGTTAAGCATAAAATATAGCCTCTGTGAAGAAAAATCAGCCAGTCTGGATCAACTGGACCATCCAAATTAGTCAAAAATCCAATTTCTGAGTGCCAAAAGAAAAGCTCTACAATTTAATAAAGTTTTAAGAAAGCATTCTCCCTTATCTGCAGCAGACACCATCTCCAGAAAGCTGCTACCACTTTCCTTCTCCCTCCAGCTGCCATGAGCTCTGTGTTCCTGCAATGTTTGTACATGGACAAGAAGACAAGAACTGAGCAGTCCAAAGAGCTCCAAAGAAAGACAAGCCTCCTCTATGGCCCCAGTTCAGCGCTCAAGGATGGGTTTTTTTCAGGTTTTAAGGGATTAAAAACTACAAAGTAGAAGCAGGCGAACACTGATGATAGCAGCAAATCAGATGACCTCAACATCTGAAGAAGTCATCTTGCCTGAAGAGCTGCTGCCCCATCACAAAAAAACTGCCTGGACCCATCAGCTTGTCCTTGGTTGTGCAATTAACTGGAGACTTCATGGTTTTACAAATCCTGCTCCTCTGACCTCCTCGAGCACCAAAATCTTGTGCACAGCCAAACACACCAGCAGCAGGAACAAGCAGACTTCACCACCCTTGGGCTGCAGCTTCTTGGCTGTTTACAAAATAGTTCAACCCAGAAGCCAAGCCATCCAGACCAGACATGAAACTGTGGGGGTGGTGGGTGGTCTCTTGCTTCAACAACACAGTTGTGCTGAGGACCACATGCACAGGTCAGCCTCAAAGAGAAGCTGAATATGTGGTTTTATCAGATTTCTGGTGGTTTTCTGTAAATCTCATGCAAGAACAAAGGGTGACTGGAAGCATCTCTGGTCCCTCACTTGTGAGAAAAGGGCATTTGCCTTTATCCACAGTTCCAAAAGTGCACACTGGCAGTAATGACCATTCTTTGGTCAAGTTGCCAGTCTTGAAGATTTCTACAAAGTGGGTTTTGGAGGTTGTAACTGGGGTCAGAAGGAGGCCCTCAAAACTAGAAAAGTCACAAAGTTATCCCTATTCTCATCTGTTTTAATCAAACCAGCAATAATTCCATCAAACTCTGACAACAGGAATTACATTGTACGTTGTACTCATGGACAGCTGTTACTGCAATCCACAGCTATCCAAGTGAAAAGGCCCATTTTCTCCCATTCTACTGTTCTCTTTGTCTAAAGACAGTATCCCCAGAGTCAGTGTGGTCCTTGAAGACTTGTGGATATTGGAAAACACTGATTTTCAGTTTTTAATTACTTCAGTAGTCTGTAGCCAGGCAAAAGCAAGCAAAAATCACATCAGGGCTCTGAACTATGGGATTCACTCTCTAATCACTAGAGCCAGTGGCAAAAATGTGAAATACTCTTTCCTATTACAAACTATGTTGATTCAAAGCTGAAAAGAAAAGTACTTATTCTGAAGACCTGGATCACCTTTTCCCCAGCCCAGGAGACAAGCTAAGAGCAAACAGCTCATTGATCACTGCTCCGTTTGGCTTTGCAAGCTTCATGTTCAGGTTGCTTCCAGACTTGCTTCAGTACAGAGACTTGAACAAGGTCTCTGATGCTTTCACTGTCAAGGAAGTACTGGGGCCATACTTTAAATAGCTCACAAAGTTCTTGCATTCATGTCACAATGGCATAAAACCTTTTAACTGGCTTTCCATTGGGGAAAAAAAAGATTTTGAAAAATTGAGCTGCGATTTTCTGGATAGCCCTATAAACTACCAGAATGTAAAAATCACAACTGAGAAAAAAAGGTCAATTTCCTAGTTAAAAATATATCTTAATGCTTTAGTTTGCATCACTAAGTAACATTAAATATGAAGATACTTTGTGAAGGTGTCACAATCAGAGACATTTGTAACCTGAAGGATTTCCTGAATTTTACTCAGCAGGATGCAAGCAGAGCTTCCTCATTCACACGATTTCCAGTTTCCACTAATAGCAGTTAAAACGTAGAAGTCCTGGTTGGGCAAATTATTCATTAAGAGGTCAGAATTAGGTATAAGAAGCACTGATGAGATCAGAGTCTGAAACAGTTGTGGAAGATAATTAAAGCCATGACTGAGCCCTCAGTGCCCATCCTACAGAGCCAGTTTATATAACAGGGATACTGGCGAAAATCTCCAGCTTTGCTGATGTATTATTGAACATTTTTCCTCATCAGTTCAGCTGTAAACCCCAGATCTGTAGTGCTAGATGAGGCGGTCACAGTTTGGCAAGAAAAGGGACTAAACTAATGCAGCCTTCATGGAACAGCCTATTGCAGATCCAGAAGGGACCACAGTGACACAGCTTGTGGTCTTCTGAACTCTACCCAATCGTCCCTGCAACTCCTGCTTGTACAAAAGCAGCTTCTCAAAAACACCAAGTTTTGTTCTAAGAGTTCCAGGGTGGAGATTTCTCCCTTCATTAAGCTGGAATGGGTCACACAAAGTTTAACCAGCACCTCTCACCTTCCCAGGAGCTCTGCCAAATCTGCCTGGGAACTGGGGCACCTACATTTTGGCACAGGGTACACCTGAAGCCAGTGCACAACTCCTGCTGGCTTGCTTTTGCTCTTGTCTATTCACAGGAGGTTTATGAGGCCATAGTTTGGTTTTGCAGAAGGGGCATCTTCTGTAAGATGAAGACATCCAAAATATAACACAAACCTTAAGGAGTTTTAGCTGACTCAGTGACTTTATTCCTTCCTATCTCCAACCTCCCAAGAAGTCTGGGAGGAAAGCCTGCCATAGTTGCCTGGAAGTCAGCACTGCAAGCAACTACTTAGTTGCAAGAGTTTCTATTTATCAGCAGCTCTCAGTCTCCCAGCCATCACAGACATTTATGATCTTTCAGCCAGAACATTTTTCACTGAATTCTGAAGCAAGATTTACTACAAATGGATGACAAAAAATAGAAGGATAGTACAGACTGGCACAGAAATGCGTTAACATTAGCAGATTTTCCAAAGAAAGATAGATGCAAAGCTCAAAATGTTTGATGCTTTCTCCTTAATTATCATTTGTAGCTTCTAAGTAGGCAATTTAGATCTGGCTGTCATATTTCAAATGGCATACTAGACTACCCATCACATGCAGATGAGGTGAACACTTTCAAGGGTGCTCAATGGTAATGTCTTTACTCAAATGAGATGCTTAAAGTGAATGAAAAGCTCCCATAAAACACAATTTCCTTTTCCTTCAGAAGGAAGAATCACTTGAAGAGACAGTTTTACTAGCACACTGAAAAGATACTAATAGGTGATTTAGAATAAAATGGAAAACATTTGTTTTGCTCACTGCTGTGATACAAAGATGTGCAAAGGTGTATTTTCATCAGGCTCTCACATTAGCAACACCAGGAAATCCTATTCTGTCCTTCTAGTAACTGTAGCTCAGTGCTCTTAACACCCCTGCATACACTTCACCCAACCCCTGGCTTAGGTGAGACTGTTTAAAATTTAACAATGTCATCCTCCAGGCCAATATCTTCCAAGTAGTTTTCAGGATGAATGCCCCAAGAAAAGACAAGAGATACTTCAAATGAATTCCCTTGCAGCATTTAACTTGCAGATATACTGTGTAAGTAGGCTTGGGTTAAAGCACATCCAAAAGCTACAAGGCAAAGAGATTTTAGACCGGGGTCTGCCTCAAGATTTAACAGGCAGCACACTTAGGGGCTTGTATTGAGAAGGTTCTCCCTTCCCATTGCCCCGCAGACCCATCCAGCACAACACCTCTGCTCATGGCACTCCCACGAGCCATAGACCCTATCAGCATCACCCACAGCCAGGGTTTGGCACAGCATTCCTCCCTTGGCTAGGACAGGACATAACCACAAAGCAGCAGGTGATGGCATCAACAGAGAGTACCTCTCCCAGCACATCATCACCAGAGCACTTCTGAGATGCAAAGGTTCATTCAAATGAGTAGTGGAAGAAGCCCAGATATTTCAGTGCACCTCTGCCAGTTGCAAGTAAAACATCAAGTTTCTGAAATGAATAACTATGTAGCAAAAAATATTTGGTACAGACTCAGTAAGTTAAGCAAACAAAAATACTTGCTTTTAGGAGGACTGATGAAAAAGCATCTTAAAATAGTGAATGCCAGTAACAAATATGTACGCAGTAGGTGTACTATTCAATCATTTACTATCAAAGTAAACCCAAGGAAAAACAAAGTACATGATAAAAATATTGCTGGGATCAGAGAAAATAATAAACAAGTAGGACCTTCACTAGGATTCTTATTACAGACAAAAAATACTGCTTCAGGGCACTTGGATAAGTGACAAATCCAATCTGAAAGGGTGATGGACTGTGAGAGCAACAAATAATCCCAAGATGCTGACTTTTTTTTACCACCCCTCAAAGAATCATTGCTTGGGTGAGGGTCAAGTTGATGGACATCCTAAAGTGTGCCAAATTTGCAACACACTCTGTATCAAGGACAGATCCTAATGCTAGGGAAAAACTGCTACTGTAGGGCCAGAGAAATTGATCCTACATCTGAACATGTAAACTTTCAAAATGCATATACAGGTATCCAGAAGAATGGGTGATTTCTGCTTTAAAACATAAAGAAGGAAAGAAATGCTTTGTGATAAAACTAGAATCAGGCAGAAATGAGAAAAAAGCTCAAGTGAATGTTTGAAACATCCTTATAAATATCAGCTTAGGCATGGAAGAGTCTGTCAGGATCTGTAGAAGAGTGTGGCAGAGCTCCAGGAGACAGTGTTGGAGGATATTAGGGTTTAGACTTCAAGGTAATTTCCACATTACAGAGTGACTACAGGGTCAGGGGCATGGGTTGCAGGAAGCTTAAATGAATCAATGTAATTGTGGATGGAAAAGCATCCATCTCATCTCCTGTTCCAGGAGAGATGGTGGAGCCAGATTTGGGGTCAGTTATCTCAATACTGGGGGGACTCTTCCGTGGTTACTGCACCCTAGTAGCACGAGCCCAGAGCAGAGGCTCTAGCACAGGGCATCCCTCAGAAGGGAATGGTTCAGCCTTCCCTCGCTCCTGACACAACAACCCTGCACAGGCACCACTGCATCGGCTTTTCTCCAAAGGGATCCTGTCTCCCAGCCGTGCAAAAGCATCACTGCACCAGATTCCTCTGGTGGTCTCTAGTGAAGAGTGGGCTTTTGAGCTTTTCCTCACTTCCCCCTTTTCAAAGGGCAAATTAATCCAGGTCCAGAACTAAACTAAGAAAGTGATTCCAGCAGAAATGAGAAGCAGCCACCTTGTGAAAAAGGTTTCTTTGGGTTTTCCTTTTGGTGCTCCTCAACTTCCTGCTGCCAGAGTTACAACACCAGTAAGACAACACAGGAGCCAAGCAGCCAAGCACAACTTCCATATAGCCATAACTTAAAAAAAAAAAAAAAAGTAAGAATGATTATTAAAGGTACGTTTCAAAACTCCCTGTCTAATGGTACTAGTTATTTCTCCTTGACTCATTTTTATTTCTTGCTGGAGACTTGCAATTTGTAGGCTGGGGCTGAGAAAAATCTCAATAAGCAGGCGTGAAGATGCTCCTTTGTTTTGGGAGCATCTGGAACAACCTGCTGTGGAGTACAGTGCTGCTTCAGTGCATTCAAGACTGGCCTGGGGCTACATGAATCACTGGTTTGAAGCTGCAGTGGCATCCGGTATGTTTTAGTCACACGTCTGCACACCCCACCAGCACTGGTTTTGCCCTCCTGCATCCTCCTTTTCTTTAGCTCAGTTGATTGGCCCCAGAAATATGTGGTCACAAGTGCAATACCCATCCTTTCAGTCTGGAAAACTCCCTCCCCATTCTGATCTTGCTTTAATGGGAATATTTTCAAGCTCCTTCAATCTCATTTCCAAAACATCCAAGCCTTCTTGCTTTGCCAAGCTGTTCTTTTCAGCCTTACCACTTTGCTTACCAGCTTAAAGATCCTGACACTTGTTACCTACTGGCCAAGGTTTAGCAGTTCATCTTTTAGGAGAAGAAAGTAAAGCCTCAGATTCACAGCAATAGAAATGAAAGCAGGTTGTAGCACGACCTTCTTCATTTCAAGTCATGCTGGAAGGTGCAGCTCATAAAAAGCAGTGCTCAGGTATTTTGACTGCTTCAGTGTCACTGCTGACAGCCCCAACAGCAGCAGGATGTGTCAGATGCTCAGCAGCTTCTCTCCTTCCACCTACACCTTCCCTGGATGACAGCCAATAATCAGGACTGTGAAGGCATTTGAAAGGAAAATGCCATGTGAAGATGGACCTGAATGCAAGACAACTGGTGGGAAATTCATCCTACCTACACAATGCCTACAAGCCCATGCAGGGAGATTAGCCTCAGCCTCAGGAGCACAGTCGTGATTGGAGAGCCTGAACTTTTCTGAACTGCTTTTTCCAAGTGTATTCACTGCTCTGAGATGTTACCTTTCCCAACTAATCTCATTTCTGTTTTTACAGCATCCCATCTCCATTTTGTGGAAGGAGCACTGGAGAAAAGCAAAAAGAGCAAACACATGAGAAAGTCACAGGAATATTTTGATAAAACACTGAGATGGCACCAAGTTCCACAGGTAGCACTGGGCCAGATTTTCCAGGCACACATCTGCTGCCTCATGTAATCTGCACATCTCTGGACACTTTTTGCATGTGCCTCAGGTTTGCAAACAAAATCCCAAACTGCACAAAATCTGAGTATATTCATGCTTTTCCTAAAACAGCAGCTGGCTGTCATCTCCCTTCTCATCCCCACATTTCAGGTATATTTATACCACACAGCCAACCATCCCATTGTACATGCCACACATCCCATCTGTGCATGCTGAGTTCAAGGGCCAGCTACAGCCTCAGCTGGACCCCTCCTGCAAATAAACCCTATTTTGTATCATCTCTGCAACATGCTGGAATGCTACAATTACCCATCAATTACTTCCAGTTTTCTAACATGTAAAACTGTGGGAAATTGCAGATCCAGCCACTTCCTTCTAGAAACAATGGTTGATGTGCCTGGTGAAACACCAGGAGACACTTGATGGCTACTTCTCTGTGTTTTATTAACTTCTAAAATAAAATACTATTTTATAATCATAGAAACTAAAAGCACTTCACTACAGGGTGTATTTGTCATGAATGCTGGAGAAATGACCTATTTGAAGTGAATCAATTTACAAATTCACACAACTCAATTTTCAGGATCTCTCCTGTGCATACTAAGCAGAAAAGAAAGAAAATGTAGACATGTTCAAGACAAAAAAACCCCACTTATAATACCAGGAAATGTGACTTTTTGGAGTAATAAATGTATGTCAAGCAAGAACAACATTTCAAGGAATCGAATTCAGTTCCCACTGTTTGGAATTTGCTGTATCTTAGAACATGTTAGAGAAATAGATGCTTTCAAGTCTGGTCTGTGCATAGCAACCATAAGCAAAACAGCATGTGATTTCCCAAGGAAGAAAAATAATTTGAGAGTCATAGTGTACTAGACTTGAGACTGAATTATGCATTCTTTTCTTAATCATCTCAAATCTTTGAAGAAATCACTCATACAAAAGTGAATGGTTTCTGCACTGCAGTGGACTTGACATATCTAGAAAAAGAAGACTGTAGATGCTCTTTTGAATCATGATCAAATGGCATGAACATTATATACATATATATATATCTCTATCTGGACTACAGTTTTCAGATGTACTTAAAAAACATAAGAAAGTTATAAAAACTGTTTGCCTAAATCACTAGGTTTAAATCATTCAGACACCAAGAGATGCAAACAGGCAATTAGTAAAGTTTTCAAAAATCATTTCAAAATTATAGTTCAAACTCATTTTGGTTTTTTGCTTCCCCCTCCCTTGGAGTAGCTATTTCAGATCCTTGCTACTGCAATGGATGGGAAACTTCTCTCATTTCCAGCTTAGTTAATGGTTACACTATAGTTTTTTTATCTTGGGATGATGTGTTGTTTAACTTTTCCTTGCCTGCCATTTTCCACTCCCTGAGCTCTCCTGGCCTCCACAGGGTTCTGGAATCTCTCTTCTCCTCCGCTGAGCTCCCATTCCCAGGAGCTGCCATGGCCCCATCCGCACCAGGTCTGACCAAATTCATTCCTCCTGCACACCAGACCAGAGGGAAATCCTGGAGCCCCAGACTGGTGCTTAACTGAAATCTGCTATAAATGAAGGAAGTCCCCCTGAAGCTGGGCCAGCCCTAGTCCCCGAGTGCCGAACCGCCGCGAGCCAGCCGGGGTTACCTGAAGGGGTAGGCAAAGGCTATGTCAATGCTGAGGTCACTCTCTGACTTGTTTGCACAGTCCACACTGAGGCGCAGCTCTCCAGAGTACCCACCGCATGTTGCAAATGCAAAGATTGCAAAAAGCTGTCAAAAACAAACAACATTTTTATTTTATTTCATTTCAGCAACCACCACAAGCAGATCCATGCAGTAGCTCTTGCTGCAGCACCAGCCCCCCCGAGTCAGGTTATCTATCACTCCTTGCATTTAGAGCATTGCCATACATTATTTCTGCACCCTTGCCAAAAGCAAATGCAAAGAACCATGAAACACGAAGCTCTGTTGCCACGCAGACAGACACATCACCATTTGTCCACGCCAGGCATCTCAGCTCTTCCCTCCTGTCTTGAATCCCATTTGGGATTCACAACCCAGGCAGTTATTTAAATCACCCCACTGACAGGTGAGATTGGACAAGAAGAGAAGGATGAATATTGACTGAGCATAATGAGTCAGTCTTAACCCAAACAAAACACTGGCAGAAGTATTTAAAAGGTGCAACCAGAAGTAGCAGTAGCAGACCAAGACAGTTCACATGGCCGCCATCCTATTATGTGGCAAAACACAGAACTGACCTGCCCCTCTCCCAGGTCATGTATGACTCAGAAAAAAACCACAGTATTTTTTAAATTACTTTTCCTAAATTACCACCATAATCCAAAGTGGACATAGAGGTGAAGAAAACTGCAAAGCAGAAAGGAATTCCAGACTTAGGCTAAAATCAGGCAAACTGGAAAGGAACAGAGAGCTTGGGTGGTTCTGATGCAAACTCATATCACAACCTAATCTTCCAGGAGAAAAATAATGAAGGATGGAGTATGCAGGGCAGAGACACTTCAGCTTTTATATCAAGGGTTCAAAGAGAGGAATTGGAAGCAGGCATAGGTGTCTTAAAACATCATTAACTTAGGCTTCCTTGGAAGACCCTAAGCAGAAGTGGGGACAGTTTATTTATGCGGTTGTAATTTAAATTAAAGGACAGGTTAGATTTTTTTGATTGTAGCACTACAGCTCTGAAGTAATTCCATTAGCTTTAACAGAGTTACTGTGAGATCTACAGAGGGGCAGATATGGGAAATGGCAAGCAAATGCCCAATCCCAGCCACAATTAAATACGCTAAAGTCAGCAGCCCAGAGGAAACAAAGAGTGCACACATCTGGGAAAGAAACCATGTTTTTCGACACTGAAAAATTATGCAGCAAGCAGATACAATGGCAAAATAATGGACTGAAAATATAATAAATAGAAAAACTAGATCTTCTCTTGCTGCACAAGGCTTTGCAAAACATGCCATTAATCTTAGTTCTCCCAATCTGCAGCATAAGCAAAGCCCTCAGTTTCACTCAGCCTCCTTGGAGCTTTGCATGTGCACCTTTTCCCCAGAGAGTGACAGATTACAGGGGTGACACCTGAGCACCGGGGCAGGGAGACCCTCCCTGGCTGCAGAGGGATGTGCTGAGCATGATGGAGCACAGGGAATAACAGGAGAATGATGCAAGTTTCCACCCTGCTACTCACTTCCAATGTGATCAAGGCATATTGATTTGTAAAAACCTCGATATTGATGGACAAAAGACCCTCTAACTAATTAAAGTTAGAAAGTGGTATGTTTATTACACCGGCGGGTGGCACCTCCTAGAGACGTGCCAGCCCCGTGCAAAGTTCTTCACTCCCTATTTATTACTTAAAGTGTTACCTCTTTTACATATGTATGATCCCAGCACCTCCCACTTCCTGCTCTGTATTAAAATGAGATCATTAGTCTTTCATGCATGTGCAGTTTCTCTCTTGAATTGGGTCGGTGGTCTTGAATTGGGTCAGTGGTCCTGAAAGATGAAGTCAGGAACGTCTTCCCCACAGTGACCTCTTTGCCTTCTCGCTGTTGGCAGGCCTTCGTGACCTGCTGGCGCAGCCCAAGATCCCCTACTTCTGATTCATTATTACGAAACCCAGGTGCTCTTCTTGATTCTATTAGTTTCAATTCACTTTGATATAACAGTTCATTTATCCTGTTTCCTTCTATAAACAAAACTTAAACCAAAAATATAATGGCAAATAATACATCACTTAGCTCTAGCTTAAGCATCTAATAATCATTAACTTTTGTTTTTTTCCTTGCATTCTAATCAATACACGTTGCTTCTAACTCTTTTAACCTTTTAGAACCTTGACTCACATATCATATATGGAGGATAGATTTGCAAAGGTATTTAGGTACCTAATGACAAGAAAAGTTAAAAAAACTTTGAATCAATTCTTCTTGCTGAGCTCGGTGCAACAGAGGAAAGCTGAACTTCACGATGAATTGACTTGTTAAATACGTGCCACAAAATAGCTGCTTTCACTACAACTTAGATAGTGTTCCTTCATCCTAAATGAGACACTTCCTCTGTACACACAAGAAGTTTCTGCCCTTACATGTAGTACAGCACTGAAAATCAGCATTAATCACCTCAGGTTAATTTGTGAGGTGATGTCAGAAAACAATATGTTAAGGAGAACAGGAGAGAAAGCTGACCTTCTTTCTGGCCTAATTAAGAGTTGCAATGTTTTGCAACTCTGTTAATGCAAACGTTTTGCAGGTACATAGAGAGGCACAAAGATTACAGTGATATAAAAAGAGGGAACTTGAAAGCCTGCGGTGTGAGACAGACCTGCCATGAAGGAAGAGCCATCACCTCTCAGCTACCACTCGCAGCAAGGGGACAAGCAGAGGAAAGAGGTGCAATTGAAATGCATCTCCTTTAATCATGCACTGGAAATCAGCATAATGGGTGTCATCACCTATTATGTTTTTTCATCATCATGTTTTTTCACCAAGGGCACAGAGCCATGCCCAAAAACACAGCTCAGGCTATTCCTTCCCAGGAAGTATCTCCTCCAGAATTCCCAGTTTTTCCTCTCTCCTACTGAGAACATCTCTGACAGCAGACTCAGGCACCTGGAGCCTCGGTCCTTCAGATAGTTCAGATCCAGCCTTTACTCACCCGTTAGCCCCACAACTAGCTCTTAGTCAGAAGCTTTTCAGCAAACCCCTCCAGGTACAAGCACCAGCTCCCACCCTTACCCAGCATATGCTCTGCTCCAAGCACCAGGCAGCACCCACAACGCAGGTGGGAAAAGGAAAAGGACCATGCTGGAGATTTTGCTACCAAACTTCAGCAATGCCTCAGCCAACCCAAGCTTAGCTCCCTGGTGTGGCTGGATCGGATGCTGCTGATGGCTGGGATCACCCAGCTGCCAGTACTGCCCAGCCAGTCCTCACAGCTGCATGCTGAGGACATGAAGCACCTTTTGGAAGCATATTTACAGTTTCCATCAAGGGAGTGCAGAGTGAGGGCTGTAAATCAGTGGTATTTCCCTGGGGTATCTTGGCCAAGCAGCAGCACAATTCTCCTTCTCCTCCTACCTCTGCATTTCCCCTTCCCTCCCCTGCTCCATGGGTTGTACTGCTTTATGTTGTCAGAGGAGTGCCTGGTGCAATAAGCCAAGAATTACTCGCTGGTTTTTTTGTGCACACAATAATTCTGTGGCCATTTCAGGAACACTGTAAACACCACTGTGTTTTATTATAGCAGGATTTGTGTAAATGGCCGTTGTAAACCCCATAATGGGAGCTTTATGAGCCAGATTCAATAAAACCTCCATCTATGAGATAATTTTATTGAACCTAGCTGCTCTGAAATTGAAAAGTTTATGGAGAAAAGGAAAGTGTTTCCCTATGCTCCTATTTACTTTTTGCCTATAAATCCACACGCAGCACTAGACCTACCTGCAGTGCGCACGCATCCTGCTTCTCCCCTTCACATGAGATAAATGTCCCCATGCACAGCTACCTCTGGTTATCACATGGCTGCTGCCTCCTAAGGCTCAGGCCTGACAGCTAGTCCTGTGCCTGGCTTCCCTGGAGCAGGACAGGGAGAAACACAGTGCCCTTGAGGCAACAAATCCTTGCTGCCCTGGCTGTGCCAGGCTACTCCTGCCCACAGGTGTGGGAGCAGGGCAAACCCTGCTTTCTCATGTGCTCCCCATCCCTCCTGCAGCTGCAGCTATTGCCTTGCCATTGTGATACGGTGGGGAAGCTGGTGCCTTCACATGTGCCTGGACCCTTGCAGGGAAATGGAAAATGGCTGTCCCCAGCCTGGATCAGTGGTCCACATTCCATGTGCATAACACACCAAGCATCCCACTAGTTCCGTGTGTGCTATGGAAGCAGTTGTCAACCCACCTGATGAGGCCACAGACCGAAGGGAGGGGGAGAAAGAACATGATTTGTGCTCCTCAGCACAGACTGGAGCAATGCACATCTCACACGTCCAGTCTGGCCTAGTTGGAAGATCATCCTTCTTCCTTATGGTCTCAGACTCAATGCTGACAAGGCAGTAAGTTTCTGTAGAGTGATTAACACCATTCGCAGATCCTGTTATGGTGATATTCTGTCTTTGACCTCTAGCCTTGGCCCAGACTATTGGCAGATTTTCGTAGGGAAGTATAATCCCACAGTATAACTTAACCAACAGAAATGATATTTATTATGGTACTGTGCAACAATAAACCAGCCTTCCCTGTGAAATCAGATAAGCATGTTTTAAAGACCAGTTGGCTCCTTAGCACTTTGAGAAAAAACAGCAATGTAATACCCAGCAGAGCACAACACTGCTTCTCACACCAGCACAGGGCAGGGAAAGGTTCACCATATGACTTATGGGATCATCTCCCTTCTTCCGATGCCAGGTTTCAATGCAATGGCAGTGAATCCTGTAATTCAGCATTCAGGTGCTGTCATTTATCCAGGCTCAAGGCTGGTTCCTTCTTTTCCCAATCCAGTGGCCAGAGGCTTGGGGTGTGTGATGCCCTGAGGGGGTCCAAGTCCCAGCTGTGAATTAAACAGTTGGTAGTGCCTCAGCATGTGACCCTGGACATCACTCATCCTCCCACAGAAGGGGAAATGGGATGATTTGCTATCACTTCTCCCTGTTTGGCTTTCCAGCAATTCCCCTCGACGCCTGCTGAGCAACAGGCTCACTCTGCACACTGGGAGAAGGCAGAACAGTTCCTGCCAAGGCAAGTTAAAAGGCTTATGTGGCGCATGTTACAGCTAAAACATCCCGGTAGGAAGATAAAATTGATGAAACCTCTGTATAAACCACTTGCTTTTTCCGGCAGCATGTCTGCCCCGTGCAGCAGCCTGTGGCAACTTGCTGGCTGACAGGATGGAGCCATGCTGGGGATGCACCCCAAAACTATCCTGCTGCAAAGGAGAGGATCTGCTCTGCCTGAGGGCTTCTTGGTGGGTCCTCCAGGAGGGCAAGATCTTAAAAAAAAGTGTTAGTCTTGCCTGGAGCTGTTGTGGCCAAAAACAGGCTGTGAGGGACGCAGTTAGCTATGTGGTTTGGTCTCCAGTGCTTTCTCTTGGCACTGAGGAAGGAAAATGGGAATGAACCTGCTGGATGCTTTCCCAAAGAGGTCCCCCCAGCCCCCTACTCCTGCCCTAATAGTGGAAAGCCAAAGGGAACTCCTGATGCTTTTAAAGAGCAACCTGAAATATTCAAAACGCCTACACTATTGTTAGTCATTTTGTATGTTCGGAGTGTTTTAAAAGGAGACCTATTTTTCTGGCATCATTTCTGGATCTGAGACCTCCCTTTCTCCATATCACCATAACAGAGAGACAGCAAACCTTTGCCAAATGTTCAATTGCTTTATACTTCCTGCTGCTCGCTGTGGCCAAGACTGTGCATGGAGCGAGAAGGGAGCACATTGCTCTGAGGGCTCTGGAGACATCACCCCACAGCCGGCATCGCTTACCCAGCAGAGTGTCTCGTTAAACTGAGATTATTTATTTATAGGGCAGAACCAGTAATTGAACGTTATTATTAAGGCTGTAAAGGGGACGTTTGAATGCACTAAATGACTGTATGGGAAACATTTACTGCAGAACTGATGGCCCAAAATATGTCACCAGTGAAGGATTAGGAAGCATTCTCTCCTCTGTGTCTCTGCCCGTTTCTTTCTCAAAATCTGGCATTTTTCCTGCATGGATCTGAGTTGCATACTTCCTGGAATCACTTCTCTGCATACAAGCCTTTGTGCACTGGAGATTATCAGATTATTGACTTTCGGATTCCTAATTATATCAACTTGACTGGGTGATGAATTGGAGGTGGATGGCATCGCAGCCGACTCAGTGCTGTGG
>VZRQ01002297.1:83486-94099 GCA_013397975.1 Machaerirhynchus nigripectus
AGACAGTCCTGACACACGCCCAGCAGTTTGGAAAAGAGAGGAGAGAGAAGGCACAGCACTGCAGACACCCCGTGCTGATCACCTGTCTCTTCCTCTGTCTCTACAGACGGGCTTAGCACATCTTTCTCATTTTCTTTTCTTTCCTTGCCTTCTTTTTTCCTCCAAAATAAGACGTGGCGCATGACAGGAGAGGATGGCTGATTTCACAGTACTGTCACATCTCTGGCCCCAGAGCTCATTTACCACAGAGTTTCACTGCAGGTGCAAGGCCTCTTTGCAACCTTTTGGTGACATCTGCAAACTAAGGACAGGCAGAGCCAGACCCTCCCTCTGCACCGGACACTGAAGTAAATAAAGGCTGAGCAAGCTCCACGGTTCTACAGGGGGGTGTGTCCCCAGCCCCAACCTCACCCGCAGCCCAGACACACCCATGGGCCCTTCCAGCTTCTTCAGGGCTGGCACAGTGCCACCACATGCACAGCGAGGAGCTGCATGTCCCCCTGGGCTCTCCAGCAACCCTGCCTCCTGTGTATGGACACACAGCTGCAGTGCTGGCAGGCAGCAGCTTCATCTCTTCATCTCACATCAGGCTGCCCACGCTCGCTCTGGATGAAGGAGCAGGGATGCACTGAACAGGAACGTGGCCCTTTCCTGTTCCCAATGCATGACACTGCACCCAAATGCCTGCATCCTTCAGTGGTACCTAAAGCTCAGGAGGGACCCAGAGACCCCAGTTCTGCTCAGACCAGCTGGGCTGAGTCTCCAGCCCACCACACACAAATGAGTGGAACTCACAAGGGTGATACGCTAATGTTTGAAACGAGTTGTGCTCAGATGCTGAGGGAAAGAGAGCCCACAAGCAAAATCAGGAAAAACAAAACTCCACATTAGGTTGCCATCTACCATCCTATGTTCATGGAAAAATTCCCTGGAAAAGAATGGTCACATAATTCTACAAAAACTCTTAAGAGTAACATGAACAATAAAGTACCACTTGCCATCACCAGCACTGACAGGCAGCTGCTGCCCAATATCAATACAAATACCTTTCCCCCTGTAGAGTTTCTATTGATGTGAACAGGATCAACAGAGGTGAGGAAAGTACTCATTAAGTCTTTCAAGGACTTGGCTAAAAAAAGAGTACTGGACATTCAGGAGGAGCCAGATATTTAAGAGATCAATTTTTTAAAGAGTTTATGGAATTTCTCTAGGACTTTCTCTGAGCTACTAGAGGAGCAGCGAGGAAGACAGGTCTCCAAGGAAATGAAGCTCCTGAGATCCAAACACTCCTAAAATAACGTTTCAAACCCCTTCCAAACCCTGATGCACCTGCTAGCAGGGGACAGTGATGCCTCCATCCCACTGGCACCAATCTCACATTTTCAGTCCCAAGGCTTGCAAAGCACCATGCTGTGAACCTGTCCCTGCAGTTGCACCAAGCCCTGGTTTGCGTATCAGCAGAGTGGGTATCATGCTCCTGGGGAGGTGATGGAGGCTGTTCCAAGGTCTGAGAGCTGAGTGATAGTTGGTGGTACTGAGCTGGGGAGCAGCTGCCCCCAGACCTGCTACCACTGAGTAGCTGGAGATGAAGGATCACCACACGTTGCAGCATGAGGATGGGCAAAAGGACAGAGACAAAACCCCATGAACACTGAAGACTTCTGTATGTACGACATGATGAGCAGGGCAGGCTCGCCTGTCCCCCTGAGTTTGTGTCAGCCGTGCTCTGCAGAGATGTAGGGCTGATGGGATCATTTCTGCTCAGACAAAAGCTCCTCTGCCAAGAGAAAGTCTTGCAGCAATGGACTTAACCACATTTTCACTTTGTGCCTTAAGTCCCTTGGCTGCTGGCAACCTGCCCTCAGGGACAGGGATGAGACTTGCCCCTGCCTGCAGGTAAATCACCCATTTCAAGCCACTTTTCCTGCTTCAAAGCTATTAGGATGAGATCAGCTGCCTTCCTTAATAATCCACAGCCTGGCTTCAGGGCAGTCTGGCACCCCTGCTATGAGGAGTTATGTGGCACAAAAAAAAAATCAGGTCTTTAGTTTTGCAGGGTAGGAGCAGGAACTGTGCTTTTCAGTCCATACTACCCAGCCCCCTCCTCTCCTGGATCACCCAAACACATTCTCTGACCATCGCCCTGCTCACCTGGAGGACACTGCATTGAGCCAGATACCAGGGCTGAGCAAAGTTAGAAATGCCCAACGCCGTCCTCCGTCAAGCAGAATTATGCTTAGAAAGTGTGTGAGATGTCCACTGCTCAGACACCATACCCTCCACACCTGAGGAGCCAAGGGACTGTGAAAAAGACAATTATTGTTATGTACCTTGTTCTCTAACACGGTGGCAGCGTGGCACATTTTATGTACCATGTTTTCTGTGCCAAGCACACGCATTCAAGCTATGCAGCTGCTCTAAATATATACGGTCCTTATGAAACAGTAATCATAAAAACACCAGAAAGCCTCTGAACTGAGTGCCTATTAACTACATTTTCAGGGACAAATCACCTGGGCTCGCCTGTAGAATGCCCTGGCTGCCTGTGGGATGCTGTGCACCAGCATCGGCTCAGCCCAGCCAGGGCACAGACCCAGCAGGGCCTGTGAGCCACTGCTGAGGGGCACACCACCAAATATTTCCATCAGCTGCTCTTCAGGCAGGTGAGAAGGCAAGTCAACTATTACCTTAAAAAAAAAAAGGGGGGGGGGGGGGAACAATTTAAGCTGTCCAAAAGCAGCTTAAAATGACTAAGCAGTTACTGCCAATCTGAAATTTCTCTCAGATTTTAGAAGAGCTTAGCTTGGGCTTCCAGACCCAACATCCTTACCTTCTCCTGTGGGTTTAATAAACTCAGTTACAGCCTTCTAACATCTTATTAAAGTATACTTCATAGATATATTAGCATACCCTGTGTCTTGGGTATCACGAGAGTAGCAGACTATTCTAGGTTTAATCTGTTGATTTTCTGAGCAGATTTATACTCAAAGATGTTCTCATAGCAGCTCCAACTTGTGCTACAGCTGGAAAAGACTTTGGAGCACCAAAGCTATCAACTCCCACGGACACAGTTCAAGTATGAGAGAATTAAAGTGTCAATAAATTAATCAATATAATGCTGCAAACTCAAGTATTAGGTAGTCTGAAAGTATTAAAGCTAAACATTTTGTTTTCCTCAGCCTACTGTTACAGTCCCTGATTTGTGCTGCCTGGAAAGCTCACCAGGAGCTGTGATGGGGAGAGAGAAATAACTGCACCTCACAGGTAACAAAGAGGTCTCCAAGTTAACCAAGAGGGCTGAGGAATGAGGATGCTGAGCCATAAAAGCAAAGGCCTGTATTAATGATATTACACCCTGGAAGTAAGATATTTTCTTAATTAAAGATTTTCTTTATTTCATTAACACATTTTGATGAGGAGCATGTTGCTGCCAAGCTATCATACTTTAGATTGATCTAAGGTAATAGGCAGTCAAATTTCATACTTCAGCTTGATCAGTATTAAATAGCTCTTCCTGATTTTTTTTATATCAAATATTGCTGCATTATTTTAGAGGCACCTTTGATTCAAAATGCCAGAAGAAACACAATAAATAAGAATTCCTTTTCCCTTTAATCATTATTGTCCATGTTTCTGCAGTAAAATGAAGTGCAAAACAAGTTTTCAAAGCAGGCATCCCTCTCTGCAAAGCAAAACACAAACTGAAAATATTTCAATGTATCTAAAAATCACAGAACAGTTTGGCTCAGCATGAGACTACATAGAAACCAAGCCTAAACACAATTTTGTGGGCTTTACGATTCCTGAAAAACCCCACTTCTCCCCCAACCAGTACATTTACACAAATAAATAGAGATGCATATAACTTACCGGAGCAAATATCACCATACACATTTACAAAAGGATTTATAATCCAACTTGCGCGTCCTGAAATAAAGCAAGGTTTGTCTCATACTAAAAATAAAGGCTCCCAAAAGCTTCTCACAGGAAAGAGAGAGAGAGAGAGGGAGGGAGGGAGCAAGCAAGCACCAGCTCCTTGCCTCGCTTTTTATGAAGCAAATAAGGAGAGCAAGAAAATCAATGCTGAGAGAAAGTGAGATGATATACCAATCAGGCAGCAGCCTCAGCCTTGTTTGCAGAGGGATGGCAAAATGCTCATATTATTAGACACTGACTACACACAGCCTGAGTGGAGAAACCCTTTCCCCTCAGCGAGGGGCTGATTGCTTTGATGTGGTGTAGGTACCACCATGGTGGGCTGGGAGATGCAGCCCCTTCCCACCCACTGCTAATGCAGCATCACTTTGGCCCTCGTGTGTGCTCCGTAGAAAAAGAATCAGCTCACAATTTTGGGCTAAAGTTGAAAAAAGCTTGAAGATCCTCCAAAATGCTAGTACTTACTGATTGTCATTGGAGCAGTGCTTCTTCATTGTGGGGTTTGGGGGCTTTTTGGATTCTCTTACACTTTGAGATGCATTCACTGCACCTCAGACAGCTGCCCTGCAGCTGCAGCAAGGAGCCCATCCAGAAAGGGGAAAAAAACCTCTCAAGTCTCCCATACTTCCATGTGTGCTTAACTTACCCCGTGCTTGCACAGGACCAGACCTCCAAAGCATCCTCCTGAAATGTGAGCTTTTGTCTCTCTTTGTGTATTGGAGAAAACCAGGGGGGAACCCCTGAGTTGCCTTGCACCAAGAGGGAAAACCTTTGTGCTATTAATCCACCCAAACAAAACCTTTGCTGTGCTGCATGTGTGTTGGGAGGAGAAAGATGTATCAGGGGATGAGCTCAGGCACCCGTTTGTGAGCAGGACGCATCGGCGGCAGACAAACACCACTTCTTTGGGAAGGTGCCGTGTTTGCTCCCCCTGGCAGCTACATACAGACATAAACCCCACACCTTGTCACAGCAAACCTCCTCACAAGAGGGGTTTCATCAGTCCCACCTCTGCTCTGCGTTCAGGACATCAGCACATTAAGAGCAGGAATGGATCCATGGATCCCTCTTGGCAAGGTGTCTGCTCTGCACTCACCCGTGCCCCAGCACCACTTGGTGTAACCAAGACTCAACCATACTGTGCTGTTTATTGATAAATGCTGATCACTGTTTTACCCTCTTTTCTACACACAACATCAAACATTTTCAAATACATGTGACATAAGGCAAATTTCCCTTTTATTAGGAGACAGAAATTACATGCTGATATATAGAAACACCTGTGGGGTGACAACAGTTCTCTGCACAGCAAAATTGCTTCTCCCCAGTGGCTTGGGATTCACGTTGTGCAGTAAGTGATGGAATTCACAGGGAAAATCCTGAAGACAAAAGCGAGGAAGCTGAATTCATCTGATAACACAGCTTAGCTGTTGGGGGCTGGCACTTCTAGCACAATCCAGGCACAGAGGAGGCTTTGACAGCCCTTTATGAGCACAGTACTCCAGGCCCCTTTCCCACAAGCAGGAGCTGCACAGCCAGGCTGACAGATGTCACTGCTGTCGATGTGGCCCTGTGTTTCCAGCACATACAGACTGATGCTGGTGGATGCTGTAATGAGGAGATGCTATGATGCTCAGAGCGTTCTTCAGGCTGAAGCACTGCTCTGCGGTGTGGTGCATGTTAACAAAGACAAAAACATTCACCAGCTACCTGCACACTGCCTGAGCCCCAGCCGTGAAGACTGACCACCACACCCACTCTGGTCTGCAGAGCTGGGCAGCACTTGCCTACCCCTGCACTGTGAGCAGCCCTTTGATGCCCTATAAACGCACGTGCTGCACTCTGCAGTCACGTTCATGCTCCATGTGGTCAAAGGTGACCAAGGACCACACAAAACTTACCACCCACTGCATCAGCACAAAGGGTGATGCTGGCTCTCCCACAGCCCTGGGAGCTCTTCTCCAGCCTGTGGGTACACATTGGTGGAGGATGACAGGAGGATGCTCAGCTTGCCTCACCTTCCCAGATGATGCATCTCACTGCTCCTGGTTTTCTTCACTGCATTCAGTTCTCCAGCTGGCACTCAAATGCGCTGTATCTCATGGTGACCAGCCTCTTGCTGCAAGGTGTGAGAGTAAGTGAAACGCAAACACCTCTCATTTCATTTTCCAGTGAGAAAATTTAGTTTCCCTTCCCACAGCTAACAACTGCTTACTTAAACTCACTGAAGTCTTCTGAAAACTTTGAAAAACATACATTAAAAGAGTTTTGCTGATCTGAGAGCTGCCATGTCTCAGCTCTCTAAAATATGTGCCCACCAGGGCACCTGTGTGGGATGTAGGGATGCAGCTTTGGCCAGAGCACAGTGGGTTGCAGCAGATGAGGATCTGTCCTGTCACACACCTCCTCCAAACGACACTGCAACACAGACTCCACAGGATACAGAAACCAAACCCTGCTTTTCTTCCCTAACCAGTAACACACCATGAGTGCTGTGGATCAGTTCTAACACTGCTGAAAGCGAATGTGCCGGTGTTTGCTGACAAGGTAAAACACTTGTCAGGCTGCAGCAGACCCTGCAGCACTGCAGGCTGGTCCTTTCTCCAGGCTTATTAGATTCCTTTTCAAAAATTCATCTGAAATACTGGATGGGGCACTCAAGAGTCACCAAGCACAAGAAGAGCTGCTGCCAAACCAGCACTGGTATGCCATGTCTGTGTGCTGTATCAGAGCTTTTTACTTCTGATCTTTGAGTTGAAAGTTTCAAAGCAGAATAAAAATCTTCCTGGGATTTAAGCCCCAAACTATTAGATACTACTGAAAAGCGGTACACATCCAACAGACTTGCATCAACTTTGTGCAAGGTTCGCGGCCAGTGTTGCTGAAAGGGATGCAGTGACACCAGCAACAGGACAGGCAGCAGCCTGGGGAGCAACTTATCCCTGGATAAAGCAGGACTCAGGGGAGGCATCTGCATGAGGACAGCTCAGAATTACAAAAGTTGGAAAAGACCTCTTAAGATCACCGAGTCCAACTTAATGCAGCACTGCCAAGTCCACCACTAAACCACATCCCTAAGCAGCACATGCGTGTTGTTTGAACAGTTCCAGGGACAGAGGTTCCATCACCTCTCTGGGCAGCCTATCCTAATGTGTGGCTACCCTTTCAGTGAAGAAACTTTTCCTAATATCTGGCTCCCCACCACTCTTTGCTGTCTCTTCCCACCACCCCCAGCTCACCACAAAGTATCCAACACCCACACAGCAAAATCCCAAAGGCACTGACTACCCTTAGACTCTTTCATTGCTCTGTTGCTTTACTCTTAACATGCTTGTTCATATTACCCCAGAAGCCCTGTTCATGCCTGCTCCCGTGTGTGCGTGAAGATTTACAGACACCTCTAAAATCACACACTGCACTGTGGAGATGGAGTTTCATCAGTCTAATCATGGAGCACCTGAGCTGGAGCTTTCCCTTATGAGGGTCCTCAGCTCTGCCCAAGGCTGGACTGCACCCTTGCCCTGGCCAGGTGAAGCCAGGAACAGGTAGCACCACCAAAGGCCCTTTGGGCCATGCTACTGCATCGGTGCCCACTCCGCATTTGGAGAAGTTAGCTAGTAATATTAAGTACCAGATTATCCATCCTACCTGTGCTGCAGCAAAAGCACCAATCAAGGCAGCAGTGATGTCCAAGCAGGCTGGAGCCTGGCAGAGGGGCTGGAGCCCCAGCTGGGAGAGGATAATCAGCCTACCTGGAGCCGCTGCTGTAAACAACCCACCAGCACAGGAAATATTAAGATAGGCTGCCTGTTTGCCAACAAAGATTTTCACATTTCCCTCTCAATATTTATTTAAATTTGGGAAGACAGAAAATTAACGAAGTCTGAGATCTATAACTGGAAACCATTTGTTTTTCTTGTGAAAATGGAACATTTCCTAATGAACCTCCCCTCCCCCTGTGCCACTCAGATCCGGATGCAAATATTGCTGCGATTTTATCAATCTGCAGCTTGTTTCATGCAGTTTGCAATGCTAATGAGTAAACCAATTTTGACATATTATGTAAGCCAGTTTCTGAAACAGAGATTCTTGGCAGGCCAAATGTAAACACAGACACCCTCTTGCATCCAATTTAAATGAGCATGTTGCTGAAAGCACTAAGGGCTTGATTCTGTTGACTTATTCCTGATTTACTCCAGTGAAAAAAAAAAGACGGGGCAGGGGGGGAAGAGAAAGAAAACTAACAAAAATACCCCTTCAATTCAATTACTAGTGCAGCAGCAATTTGCAAAATGGATCTAATTTTTTAACAAGGAAATGTGCTGGAATAAGCTAATGCAGGGTGGTGACTCGGGCACTGTGTGAGCATCAGCACAGCACACACCCAGAAGCACACATGCCATTCCAGATAGAGCTAAGCGGGGCGATGACAGCTCTCCTCTCCCTCATCCTCCAAAGCCAAAATTAGGTCCAGGTAGTGGCCCACGCGTTGGGCCAGTCCCAGAAGGTGACTCCTTCCAGCCTTTTGCTCTTCCACCAGAGCTTTGCAGAAGAACAATGCCTGTGGGGGCAGCAAGACACAGCCCAAGAGCAGCACCAGCTGTTTTGAGCTGCCTCTGTCCCTGACACAGGGGCCAGTAGGAACCCAGAACATGAGGGAATATTTGTTTCAGCACATGCGAAAAGTTTGCTCTTCACCAGTGCATGTCCGGGTGTGAAGACCCCATGCACTGCTCACTACCTCGTCCACCTGGCTGAAACCTGGCAACAGGCCCCGACACAGAAGCAGTCATACACCGTGATTAATGGATTATATCTACTTTTTAAAGGCTAGCACCAGAAAAACATGCTGGAAGGTACCTGCTTTAGATGGCAGACTGCAACAACCATCAGAACAACTTCAGTGACACAGGGATGAGCTGAAAGTCACAGGCTCAGAGGTAGGGGTAGAAAAACAAAGAGAGGGGATACGTTTCTAAATGCCCTTGAAAAAAAAAAGGCTCTACCAGAGAGACAAACAGGATTTTATTAAAGTGAGGAAGGGCCGAAATTAAATCTTTCATTTGCACTTTTCCCAGTACTGTCTGGAGCATTTGCATCTGCCAAAAGCACAGCGCATTTCTTCAACTAGTGGAACCAAATGGGGTAGAGGCAAACCTGGAGGTGGCCTTTGCCCTGCTATCAGCTCTGGGCACCCCCACAGTGCTTTAAAACTGAAATATGAGTGTGAAGTTGAACTGTGACTCTCCTGCCATGACAGAGTAAAAGAAATAAAATCAGAGACATGCTGTGCTGTGAGGTTGGGTGTGCTGCTGCAGAACGTATTTATTGTGCATCAGAGATCCCACCAGGCACCAGAGCTCTAAAACACCACCTCACATTAAATTCTCTGCACAACATCACAACCAGGATACAATTTATCATACCTGGATCTTTTACATTACAAAGTAAAGGAGAGCAAAAGGAAGAATACTTTTAATCTCCAAGCAAATATCCTATCCTGAGCTTTCAATGGTGAAAGCAAACCTGAGAGTTCTTCCCTTTGTGCTGTGCAGCACTTTCAAGCTATGATCATAAGCAACCAAATGCCACACACTTGCTGGCTCATCAAGTTTCACCCTGCAAGTTTAACAACGGTGTATTTCTAAAGTAATTCACGTTTTTATGCCATAAGAGAAAACTTACTGCTGTCTAGACACAGAGGAAAAAATAAAAGGACAGTGCTTGAAAGGAGGGCAGCAGACAAGGAAGCATCACTTGGGATGTGAATAACAGGGACGTTAGATGCCTGTACAGCCCCAGCACTGCAGGGCTGTGGAAGAGCAGCAAAGACTGGGAAGAGAAGATGCCCAGCATATCTGAGGGACCTCACAGATTTTTGTCCAAGTCCAGCTCTTTGCCAGCCAACAAACACCCCCACTACTCACACTGCCATCCCAGCATGGAGCCCAGGGTGGGAGTGAAGCCCAGAATCACATCACAGCATGGACTTCCATCCCATCAGGGAGATAAGGGCAGCAAGCAACCAGCGCAGACTGATGTTCCACAGCACCTCCCTCCATCCCTCCTGCTTATCTACACCTGGCACATTACAGTAACAGACAAGTAAATAGGGATTTAATTTCTAACATTTCATTTTTTACTGTAATTTTAAATTATTTGGAATAACTCCTGTGTTTATAAGTCCAGTTGTTATTCAGAGTTAGTCAGTTGGAAAGCCCTCTGTAGTGGGTTTGTTCACATCTTTTACCTTCTGTGAGATAAGAATTCGGAAGAATGCAAAGCAGGCTCCAAACTTATAGGATATAAAGAAGTTTATTAACTAAACTAAAAGAATTAATGAGAGTCAAAATACACCTCCAGAACACTTCTCTTCCCCCCATCCTCCCCTCTCTTCCCACTTACAACATAAAGGCACAAACTTGAGATTATTTCAGTCAGTGTACCAACTCTATAATAGTCTTTCATCAGTTCATTTAGGGAGAGGAGTCCCTTTTGCCCATGCTATGGGGCTTCTCCACAAGAAGGAGTCTTCTCATGGCTTCCACTGTCACAGCACAACAGCCACCCGCGGTGCTTTTCTGCTGGCATGTGAAAAGTCCCTTCCCTCGACTCACAGCTTTCCCCACAGCTGTTTTCGAGGGTTCAGTCTTAGCTAATGGGGTACTATTTTAAGG
>VZRQ01002297.1:94360-129019 GCA_013397975.1 Machaerirhynchus nigripectus
GTTTGCAGGCGTCATCTCTTCTGGGGAATTTGCAGGGGAATTTACAGTTCAGAAGGGGTTAATCTTACTTGGAGCCTTGGCTTGCAGCTACAACTTATCTCTCTGGTGGTCACATGCTCTCTGCTGGGCAGTGGCCAGGAGCTGGTTTCAGCCGAAGCTGTAAAAAGTCCATCTCTGGCTGCCCCGGAGAAGGCAGGGGGGGCATCACGGCCCTCATGGAGCCGCGGCCTGGCCCCAGCCCCTGCAGGGGCCCAGTGGTCAGGCCCGACCAGGCCCAGCCAGGCCCAGCCAGGCCCAGCCTGGCCTGCTGGCCAGAGCCCTCTTGCCTGCACGAAAGCCGGAAGGAAGAGAGATTTCCCGGGCTCCCACCTGGTTTAAATATGTGAATTTTGAGAAGCGTTATTCGTCTAAACAACCGTCCATCAACTCAGGTTCAAACCATCACACCCTCACTGTCCATTCAAGCAACCCCTGGATTCCTCATGCTCAGAAGAGTGTTACTGGCCATTCTCTCATTCCTAGTGCTTTCTGCATTTTTTTAACATTGTCCCATTTCTGCATGTCTTAAGCACCAGATACTAAAAACATATAAAAGAACAACCAGAAGGCCAAATGGATACCGACTGGATGACGAAAACAGCATGAAATAAAAGAGAATCAGAATATTTTCTGTTGTAATTTTTATAGCTATTTAACAGGAAGAATGGAAAAATCTAATTACTGTCAACTGTAAGTTTTCAGCTACCCAGCCAGCAGCGCGCTGTTATTAAACTACTGTATAATTGCCTCTTTTACTCTGCTTCCCACAGAAGTTGTGTTATTTCACTCATAGTTAAACTCATAATATTGGCTTCATAACTAATCCTGTCAATCAAAATCCCTGGGGGCTGGTGCAAGGATAAAAATAGTAAGGAGTTGTTTCTTCCCTCAGCTTTCTTTCAAAGCCCATTTCTGCAGGTACTGGGGCTGCAGCTCAGCAGTGCCAGAGACCTTGGCACCCACCACTGGCATGTGAATGCTGCTCCTACAGCTCAAGTGAAGCATGGAGGGCAGGGACAGGTCCTTCCAGCAGGAGATTCAGTCCCTCGCGCTGTGTCTATCCCAGGAAAAACCAATCCTGCCCATCTCTCCCTCTTGACCCAGGCAGCTCAAGTAAGGTATTTGATGCTGCATAGTTGAACCCCACCTCCAAGTCCAGCTGTGACCACCTACCCTACAACTTCCTGCCAGCACTGAGGTTGAGCCAACACTCACAAAACCTGAGGATACATGAAAAGCATGGGTGTGCTCCTTCCCCAAACACTGTGATGGAGGCTCACATATAAAACCCCACCAAGACACCCAGCTACCTGTTCAAGCACCAAAGATACCCACTGAGATGTCTGTTGGACTTGAGGATCTTAAAGGTCTTTTCCAGACTAAATGATTCTGTGCTTCTACAAGACGAGTACAGTTTGTCTGTGCACTTACAGGAAACTGCAAAAACCACCAAATTTTTAGCCATCCAAATTGTTAAGCTCTATCTGAACCCTTACTTGTTTCCTGTACATTGGATTGATGTCCCTTGCTGATTTATGGCATGGTCCTTCCCTGGAGATAGCACTGGGTTTGCTGTATAAGACACAGGCAGGGTCTCTCGCCTCTCTCCTCCAGCATGTCCTTCCTTCCCTGTGGGATACTCCTCTTACCCAGGACACAAAGGGCCTAAACTCACTGTTCAGCTCAGGTTTGGGATGAGGGGATAGGGCTGGAAGGGGTGACGGAAGATGGATTTGACGTCACACTCAAGCCCTACAATCCACCTCTCTGGAGACAACAACCCTGTGCTGGGGTTGCTCTCTGGTGGGCACACACAGAAACTGCTGAGAGCTGACAAGGAAAAGATGGGAAATAACACATTTCCCAAAGTGGTGTTCCAGAGGAAAGTGCCCATGCCAGGAGAGACCCAGTGCCAGGGCTCTGCATGCACCTGGACCAGCTCCAGAGTCATCTCCCTTTCCTGGAGGAGCCCCTCCCAGTGCCGGGACTGACACACACAGACTAGAACACAGAGCACACCAGCACACTCACTGTACCACCAGGTCCATGCGGGAATCATGGGAGACTAGTTCATCTGAGGTGTTTTTCCTCCTGGAAGAACCACCACTCTGCCTACTACAGCCAGAGACAGGTGGTATAGCATCCCAACCTTCACTCAGCCTGCTCCTGGAGCCATCTTTGGGATGGACAACACCAGTGTCCATCAACCCAGGAGTGAGAGAAACAGAGCAGCAGTTTAAAAAAAATTGCTCACCCTTTCTCCCACCCCACAGCAAGGATGCGCCAGCCCCAGCACAATGCTCTTCAGCCACACAGAAAACTACTGCTTCCCATGCAAGCCTGAGACACCCTGACCAGAAGTCCAGAGGGATCCCAGGGTTAAAAATCCCTTTGTGTGCATTGTGAGAGTCCTCTCAGAAGACAGTTCTTCCCTGAGCTGTGTTACTCTGTCCTCCCCCCAACACTAAACTTGCTTCACTGTTTAAGACAAGAAGACAGAAAAATCATTTTTGCCATTACTTGGGCTGCCAAGCAGCACCACGGTGCTCCCAGGCAAACCAGGAGAGCTCCCACCATGTCCAGCCTGGGGAGCCCTGGTGTTTCCAAGGGCTGGGGGACTGCTTGGCTGACAAGAGTTCTCAGCAGCCCTGAGATTTAAAATAAACATGGCCCAAAATAGTGTTAGATTTCTCACCCATGGTGTTTGTGCAAATGAACCCTCAGACTGATAGACCTCCTTACTCAGAAAGCTGCAAAGACACAGAGAAACTGTGTTATGGCCAAAGTCACCTAGCAAGGACAGAGGAGGGAAGTCCCAACACATTAGGGCTGAAGCAAACCCACCAGCATGACTGAAAACTATTCCCATGTCCAAGTACAGGAGGAGAGGAAGAGAATAAAGGACAAACAAGGAAAACTGAGGCTGCCAGGCACAGGAGCAGCAAAATCTGTTGTTCCTACAAGTGTTGGTGATGGCACAGCACACGGAGGAGCTCATAACGACAAAACAGATCTGGTGGCATGAGCCAGCCTGCCTCAGTGGAGGTGACAGCGTATGCCCCCTCTTTGGATGCTCAGCCAGGTCCTTGAGGAGAACATGGCAAAGCAATCACTCTTATAAACACAGGCCTTAATATCAAGATCAACATCCTTGGGGTCTGATTCTTCAAAGATTCAAAACCTGCCAGAGCTTCCAATCTTCCTCCATCTCTTGACTATACTGCTTGTGGTGTGTCCCTTTAAAATTGTCAACTCTTCATCCTCAAAGAAGAGGAACAAGAGTCCCAGGCTGTCCTATGCTCCTCGTGAAGTGACACTGTGTTTTGATGAATTCCTGTCCAACAGCAGTAGATCCTTCAGGATGAATCTGGAAGAGGAGAGCACAGGCTGTGTAACCAGTGGGTAAATCAATGCCAGCCCAACTTTCCCATTTGCACAGTGCTCCAAGCATGCAAGAAAATGTGTGCAGGGTCTCTGTATTCCCCAAATTAAAGTACTATGGATAAAAGGATGAATATATATTTCAATTGACTCATTGGCCAGAGAAAAATGAAAATGAAGTACATCACTGCTTCCGTAAGTTCTAATTATCAGTGGATTTTAGATGCAAGAGCGAAACATTCATCTTGCTACCTATTTTTCAATAAACACAGTTCAATCAAAGAAGCCATCAACTTATCAACTTTCCTAGGTGGAAGCAATTAAGGAAAGCAAGAGCTGTTGTGTTTGCAGGGCAGACAGGAGCCTTGCGTTGGCAAATCATATGCTCCCAGATGCATCCAACCTACCAAAAGTTTTCAGCCAGCTGTTAGCCCAAGGTTTGTTCCCAGATGTGGGGCACCCTGCTGCTCAGGCAATCAACCCACCCACTGCTCCAGCTCCATCAGATGTGCAAATCCTTCCCCCCTACACAACCGCATGTTTATTATGGGAAAAAAACGCAGCTGCTTCTGAGAAGGGCATATCACACCACAGACCTGCCCATGTGCCAGGGTACAGAGGAGAGGAGATGTCTGTATGTGCCCATCTCATGCTGCAGGACACTTGCATTTCGCTCTGTAATGGATGGACTTTTAGTCACGCCCAAAGAAGTAGGTGAATCCTTGTATCACGACCAGGGACCACTGAAAAAACTCCACGTGGAGAACAAAGCTGAAGGAAAGCAAGGGCTGGGCCATGTGGTGAAAGGTTACACCTCTCCAACTGATGTCCCCAAAAGTGCAAGTGTAGGACACTGTGCTGGGGACATCATCAGTTCTGAGACATATCGACCACTGTGTGTCATCAGGGTATCTTGTATTGTCCCGATGCTCAGAAAAATCAGTCATGCCCCTAACAGAAAGTAACACGGCCAGTGCAAACACCAGGCAATGTCTTACCTGAATCACCATCAGCAAGGCTCTTCCAAACTTCGGCTCCAGGAAGGTCAGGGGGTGAGGTACTGTATTTTCCCCGTGAACGACGGCAAATGGTGCATTTTTTAAGTTTCACATTAGGCAGCCACACAAGTGCTTTAGGTCGACCTTCCCTGTGAATCACAGAAGACTGTCCTTGTCCAACCTGCAGAGGCTTTCTGTGCAAAGCAGCTCACCGGGCCTGGGCTTGTGCACATTTTGTGTGTGTAAGATTCAAGTATCTGTTATTATTTCTTGAAATGAAAACCCCCCAGGAGCAGCACCTGGTTTGCATAGAAGACAAAACTCCCCCACACCAGTCATTTCCAGTAAAGTATTCCACGAAACTCTGGGTGTTCAGTACATGCTTGCTGGCAATTTATGCAAATCTATTCTACAAATAATCTTGACAAATAATGCCAAGAGTGAATTTGAGCTGAGGCTGTCTGAGATTGCAGGTGTTAGTTAGGTTATCAGACACAGTGGGTGGCATGTTAATGTGTTCACATCTTAACTAGTGGGTATAAGTGAGAGGTTTGATCTACAACTGAAAGAAAAAACTGAAAGAAAAATTGAACATAGAGCACAACAGATATTGCTGAACAGATTTGCATGTGGGCACTTGACTTATCACAATACCTACATAAATATGTATGGAGCAACTGTTTCAGAGTAGCCCCATGCATGGACAAGCCTGTAAAATTAGTTTTCTGATCTAAATATTAAAATTGGCCCTTGGCAAGTAATATAAGTAATAGTCTCTTACAGAATCACTGTTTTCATTAATTTTACTGGCATCACCTTTATCTGTGTAAGAAGGAGAGAGAAGCATCAAAAAGGCCTGAAAGCCAGCAAAATAAATTCAGAGTTATTTTCAAGAGGTCTGCTTGTCTCACAGTTAAGAAAATGCACCATGAGATGGAAAAGCAAGTTTAGGTCCCATCTCCGACAGAGTCTAATTTTTCTCTGTAGAAAAGCAGGATGTATCTCTTGCAGCAGACACAAAGCATTTTCTCTTACTTCAATGAACAATTTTTTTTTCTGAGCAGTTACATCAAACAACTTACATTTTTTTGCATCCTCCAGTAGCTTTGTTTTACTGCAATTGTCCTTTTTTAAAAAATCCACCCAAACCAGAAAAGGTACCCTCCCCCTTCCCTATACCGATTAGAAACATCATTCACATTACCCTGTGGAAGTGAATTGAACTATTCCCAACAGCCACTCAAAAAATACATAATCACCATAATTACTGGTGGCATCTAATTAACATTCAGCTTCCTCTCTACAGCAGCTACAGCTGGACAATCCATTTATTTCCACCTAAAACTAAAGCTCTCCTAATTATTTTCAGTGTCACTAAGCAGCCCACCTGTGCTCATCTTCACCCACAGCTCCATCTGGCACAATGCAAGGGCAGAGCCTGGTGAGCTCAGCCTGGAACAGCCTTGCTAACAACTGCCCCATGCAAACACAGGGACCTGCTCCCACTTATTATACAGCTCCTGGCTCTGTTAGCCTGCTTACCCAGGATTCAAAAAAAAAAAAAAGAAAAAAGAAAAGAAAAAAGGCAAAGGAGCTGCCTACATCAGATTCAAACATCCCCTGCCTGGCACCATTGCTGGGGCAAAAGCGTGCAGCCGCCCGAAGGGACTTCGGCAGAGGATAAATAAGCCCATAAAATGCACATGCCTCTGGTTTGATGCTGTGGACTGTTTTCCAGAAGGGCATGGGGTCAGGGTGGTCCAAAACCCTCGCACATCCTGGTGCTGGTCTGCAGGCTGGGGTAAACCCTCTGCTGCCTCCTTTGTTCTCCTTCCCCAGACACTCTGTTGCAGCACAGGAACAAAACTGCTCAACCCAAATACTGTTTTAAAAATAAAGACAGCTAGGGATTACACAGATATAGCAGCCTGATTTTACGAACTGCCCAGAATCAGTCACTGAATAAAATGAAGTACATGTAAATCCACCATACCTTAGTTGTTTCAGTCTATTCCTAACCCTTTCCTGTAGTTCTTTCAACCCCCGTATCACTAATCAGGCAACTTTCTAATTCACTTTTATTCTCCAGACATGAATCACCTCTTGCTAGGAAAAGTAACGCCTGCTGCTGCCATCTAGATGAGCTCCAACTCATTAGCTCTGTTCCCTTCCAAAACTCCGCTAAAAACTTACTTTCTTTTTTGCTCACTCCTCTCTTTGCTAATATGTTTCTACTTATATTATTTCAGCCTGTAATGATCATAGCACTCCTAGGAATGATGATCTGCAAAATTATCTTGTATTTGCATTCACATTTCAACTTTCCTCATTTCAACTAAATATATACAGGGGGTTGAGAAGGAAACTGATAGTTACCGTGGGAAGCTCTGGCTGAACTTCTCCTGAACTCAGGAATTACTAATGCCTCTTTCTTTCCCTTCACCCCCACTGTAATTTGTCAGCTTTAGGGTGAACCTCTGAAGGCACCAAGAGGCCTCTGCTCAGCCCAGCAAGCTGTTGTCACAAAACCCACAGTGACACAGTGTTTACCCCCAGTCAAAGTGGGTAAGACAAGTTAATGACGTTCAAAATCTACAGGGAGAAGGAAGGAGCTCGGACAGCACAATCTTGCAGATGTCACTCTCTTCAGAAATCAAGGAGAAAAATACACCAGGTCAAGAGAGGTCATAACAGTTGTCATAGATGGCCTGAGTGTCAAGGGGAAAAAAATAAATCAGTGCATGCATACTGGAGGGTTATTTATGCAATAGTCAAGTAGTTATGGTTTTGATACCAACATAAGAACTCCAAGCCCCACCTAATATCAGAAATTCAGTATCTTCAGGCCGTGCGCACGAATTTTTCCCCCCATCACCTGCTGAGGGGTAAAGTGCCTTCAAATGGAATTGTCCAGCCTTCCCCAAACAAATTTTCAGGTCCACAAAAGCTGACCTCATCTTGGCAGCTGACCTGTAAAACCTTTTACACATGGTTATAGGCAGAGGACCAAATTTTATGAAAATGCTGTAGTTCTTATCAGTGCAAATCAAGCTAAGACAGATCTGAGAATTGAAGTCCCAGCATTTGCTAAAGTCAAGAGCTGCCCATGTGCTCCCCTGGCTGTCCAGGAGCACTCGTGTTTGAAGGACTAACTGCAAACCAGTGTGTTTTCCTTTGCAATTTTTCCAGAAAAGAACAGAGTTAACACAATGATCTCTAGCCAGCAGAACATTGCTAAGGTTCCCCAGGTGAAACTCTTGCATCTCATTTACCTTCCTGGTGCAGCCTAGGTTTGCAGACACTCGGTTTTTAGGCTGTCCAGCTCAGCATCCCACCCCATGGCTCCCCACACCAGCCAGGCTCACACCTCCCACTTCACTTGCAAACCCCAGAAGTCCACAACTCGCCCAGCAGAGGAGGAGGGATGGGTGGATTCTCTGGTGTCTACTGGCATATACAGCATCTCTGCAAGTACTCTCAGCAGGGGCAGTGAGGTTCCGTTTTTTTTTTTTCATTTACTTTTACAAAACTTCTAGAAATGCAGATTCTTTGAAACCCCACTATCCTGCCCCATCAAGCTGAGGCTGTCCAGCAAGTTCACAATATATTTGTACCCCTTGTCCTGCTGCAGGGTGCGAGCCACAACCAAATTATTTCATCTGATGCTTAAAGACAGGACTTACAGATGATAAAATAAACATCTCCTTCAAACTAATGGACCTCTCCAAGAGCCAAGCAGGTAGCAGCTTATCACTTTCAATCTCAGCTAGCACTCACTTGCATTTCTAATTGCTTTTAGCCTCTTCTTGAGGCAATTAACTCCATACCCACCCCCTGACACTTTCTCACTCCAAAAAGCAGTTCCCAGTTTACTGACACAGGGCTCTGCATTTGAATCTCAAGCTTCTGTCTTTATTCCATTTCCTCTGCAGGTTTCTGCATGTGTTTGTGTCTGGGCATGTCTTTTCTCACCCTGATGAATTCATTATTTATGGGGCTGGAAGAGGAAAGCTGCTGAACTCATCTAGCTCTTCCGCATGTCTCTCAAAGGCATAACAAACGTAATGGGAAAGCAAGTATCAGGCTAAGCAGGGTTGTTTGAGGGAGAACCCAGGAATGAACGTGGGGATGCTGTGCAGCAGTTATGACAATATGTGTCATGCTCTCCTGCCTGGCGTGGGGCTAAAACCCTCCTGTCCCTGTTCCAGCTGCTCCCAGAGATGCCCAGAGCAGCCTGGACCAGCACAGGTCAGTGTGCTCCAAGGGATGCTCTGTGTGCCCTGGATCGCGGACATGTTCGGCTTTACCAGATTTGGCAAACGGCACTAGAGGGCAGAGCTGTTTACCCTCAGCATATCTGAGATAAGGGGAAAAAAAAACCCACAACTTTCAGGCAGCTTCTGAATTCTCCAGAGTCCTGTCCAACACCAAAAGCCTGTTAATACACAAAATTCACCAAATATATTTCCACTTAAGAGTAACAATCACAGGCATTAACGAACCAACCAAGAGCCTACATCTCCCTG
Source organism: Machaerirhynchus nigripectus (assembly GCA_013397975.1). Lineage (NCBI taxonomy): Eukaryota > Metazoa > Chordata > Aves > Passeriformes > Dicruridae > Machaerirhynchus > Machaerirhynchus nigripectus. The sequence goes on from VZRQ01002297.1 coordinate 103,305, forward strand.
CTCTGTCGGTACTGAGACTGAAGATCTGGAGGTGTGTGACAGCCTCTTGCCAAAGCAGCAGCAGCTCTGCCTGGGCCTGCCCTGGCTCTCTGCATTCCAGGGTGCACAGGGCAACACAGATAACACAGGGCCCTCAACAACAGGGAGGTAACAAAGCCTGTTCTCTTCCCATCACTGATGTGGATGAGTAAAGCCACTGATGTGGCTTTACTCATCAGGAAGCTTTGATCACGGAGACCAGAAGTTATGAACCACACTGACACTCTGCTGCCCAGGCTTGCTACTAAGCATCTCAACAGATGGAAAGTGCTTCCAAGCAGATGAAACCTTCAAGGTTTTAGCTTTTGTTCTGAGCAGATGACCAGAGGCCGAGAGAACCCCTGTAGGTGGGCAAATGGAACTGTTTCAATGCACATCCACGCCACGAGCCACAGGATTTACATTCCAGAGAGCACCTCCAACAGCCACCACTATATCTCCCAGACCTCAGCTCACTGCACCTGGCTCAGGAGGGGTGGGAGGGACTGTAATTCCCCAATCTGACCCTCTTGTGCTGTTACATGCAAAGGTTTTTGGATTGTATACACTTGCTAACTTGAAAAGACTGTTCCACAGTATCCCTCGTACTGAGAGGTCCCTTGGATGAGGATTATGGTCCCAAGAATCCCACTCCAAACCACTCATAAATCCTTTTCTTACTATTTCCCCAGTGCACACAGCATACTTTTCTTTATTATTATCATCAAGATCAGTCATCCTGCAGGCCTGTTTACTGTTAAGGAAGCAAAAGAGTCTTGCCCCAGAAGTCACTGTTCCTTCCAGAGTCTAAGGAACTTGTTCATGAAACTCCATCACTGCATCCCAGCTCTGCTGCCAGTGAGATTACTTCATAACAAAATCTCTTGAGAGGGGAAGGAAAAGGCCTGCAAAATATAACTCAGAGCACAGTGTATTAATGGCTTAGGCAACAGCTTAGAATAATGTTGGCTATCTTAATAGCATGAAAAATAAGTGTCTATTAATATTTAAAGAGAAGGAAGGAAATAATACTGGTTTCAGGCCTCAGTCACATTTCGTCTCTTGCCACAACCACTTTATTCCACATCTCCTCCTCCTGGACCCACCCTGCATCTCCTTCTTTGCAGAGGAAAGGCAATGTGCTGTTTTATTTTTGTACAGAATTTGATTTCAAAGTCATCATTGCAAAGAGGGTTGAAAGGACCCTCAGAGCAGAGGCCAGGCAGCTCTATCTTTTCTGGCAGATGTTTATCTAACTTCTGACTCCCAGTGACTGCAACTCCACAACTTCCTGGGGCAAATCTACCCCAGTGCTTCTCCATCTGCTTCTTAAAACTGTATATCCCTTAATAGCATGTCTTCTCCTCCTAACCAGCACAGACAAGAGAACTGCCCATTCCCTTTCTCTCTTCTCTGCAGCAGCCCAGGAGAACTCAAACATGATCTCACCTTCTTCCAGTTACCTCTTTTTTTCCCCCCACAGTACATAGCCTGAACCCCACAACTTTTCTTCCCACAGCCTCTACTCTCAGCTCATTTTTAGTGTCCTTTTCTTGACTCCGGTTTCCCAGCTATCTCCTTCTTTCAGGATGAAGCCCAAAATGTGATGGTTTCCTAGTCTAACCAGCACAGAGCAAGTCAGGAAGGACTGCCTCACCTGCCCATCACTCAGCCCTCCCACTTTGCCCCAAACACAACCTGGCCACTTTGCAGAAGACTCCTTACTTCCAGTCTGTGAAGTACCCTCTCCTCACCCATCCCCTTCCTCAAAATTCCCTTTCCTGCAGAGTCCCATTCCAGGGAACTTCTGAAGCTGTTCCTGCACCTTCCCAAAGGATGCTTACACAAAATCAGATGGCTGCAGGTATTTTCTCAGCATCAACCTCATCCCTTAACTTACCTTAAGGAGCAGCCTAGCTCTTTCCAATGGCTACACAGAAAAAATCAGACTACACAGTAGAGTTTAGTAAGCCTAAAATCTCTTGGTCCCTTCTCACCGCCTTACCTTGTGCATGTTTTCAGTCCTGCCCCACAGATCTCTGCACAGCAATTGTAGAGACAGCAACTGCAAGGAGCAGGCAAGTCTGGCTTACCTCAACACATCACCTGCTCAGCTCACACCTGCACCAGCCACTTGGTCAAAACTGCTACTCTCTTCTTCTCCCTCCCTTAAAAGCAATAGTTGTATGTGATTCTGCAGCTGTAATTAATGATGGCCTCTTAAATTTTCTCTTGGGTTGACCTGAGCTCACCTGCACTAACCCCAGGCATGCTGGATTTGGTGATTATGTCCATGCTCACAAACCCTAAGTACACCCCAGGTGTGACTGGGTTCTTCTTCAGCCCATCAATCACAGCTCCTTGCTCCTTCCCTGGACACTGGCTAGCCTCACCAAGAGGCTGTGCAGAGCAACTCTGGGGTTGTATAAAACCTGAGCATCATTTAGATTTGCAGATAAAATATCTTCACTCTGTCTATTTAATTTAGCACATGGTTATCTTCTTTAAATGCAGTCCGGCAGAGAACTAAGATGGATACTGTTCCTATTCTTCAAATATTTACTAACAAATTATTCTAGTATAGTAATACTAGAGACATTTTTTTCACTAGCTACATGGTCATCCTCTAACTGTGACTGTGATTACCATGTACACTGGTGTTGGAGCACTGTGCTGGGCTAACTGAATTTACACTTTTTCACCAAGGTCTGCTGCAAAGTCTCATGACCAGCCTGAAAAAAACAATACTTAATTCTTTCATAGATGCTGACTCTGAATTACAGATCACTCAGAAAAAAAACCAAAAAAACAACTTATGAAAATAAAAAGTGATAAACAGTTTGAGTAATAATTCAGAAACAATATAAAGCACATGAAAAGAATAGTTCCCTACCAAGGAGAACACAAAATACTAACACCTCTGCATGAAATTAAATTAAGCCAAAGAAGGTTTAAGCAGCATTACAAAATCAACATCCCTCTCATGTCAATGACCAAATCTGAACCTGGTTTCAGCCACCCTCCAGGTTTTCAGCATATTTTAATAATTCTTGACTCTGCTCCAAACATACCTGCCAAACCTGCCTGGATGCATTTACAACAACTCAGATGGTGGTTGTGTAACAAAGTATCTAATGTGCACATGCAAATTCTCATGAAAACCATAAACAGACAATCAACTTAGACAATTTTTCAGAGTGTGCTCAGAAGCTGACAATTTAATCTTTTAAAGCGTAAAACAGCCTTTTTATTACTGTGAAACACAAGGCCTGTCATGAGGTTATAAATGAAACACAGAAATTGCTATCTGAGTAGTATGAACCATCAAAGCCAAAGAGCACCAAGGCCTGGATGGATTTAAAGAGCAAGGCTGGCATGAATCAATAGCGGTAAACAAGAGTCTTCAAACAATTTAAACGACAAATCTCTCTGTGTACATTTGGCTATACATATTACCATATTAAACATGACATTTATAGAATCACAAAATGAATCACAGACTGGTTTGGGTTGGCAGGGACCTTAAGGATTAGCCAGTTCCAACCACTCTGCCGTGGCAGGGCTGCCGCCCACTAATACACACTGATGTGCTATTTAGGCATAGCTGGCCATCCAGGAGGATCCTCTGGAGGAGATGTGCAGGGGCCATTTCATGTGATGTTTCACATGCCCATAAAAGCTTTCTCTCCCAGAACCTGTGGATGTAGCCAGCGTTGCCCCCCATGGCAGGGAGGAAAGGGATCCAGCTCGGGGTCTCTGATGCAGAGGATCTGAGCCTTTAGGCAGATGATAGATTGTTCTCCCTGTGCCCCTGGGTCACTTCCTTGATCATCCCTCTGCCTCGCACCTGCAGCTCACTTCTGCTCATACAGTTTCCAAGTATTTTTAAAGAACTATCTCATCAGCTGTGACATATTAGCTGAGAATCACCTTGTATCTGCAAATCCAGATAGTTAACAAACCTATTTTCTTCTATCATGAAAGTATTTTTAAGTTCAGGAATACAAGCGTTAACAACCATCACATTCTATGTGACAGGAAGTTGCTTTATTTGTAATCTAACCAATTTATTCGCTTTTTAAATATTTGCATAGTTTTGTTTAATTTTGTAGAAACCTAAAATTAAGACTGAGATCAAAGAGACTGATTTCACCAGAGACAATAGGTTTTACAGAGCTCTGCAAACTTCTACCATCACCTGAAGATGCTTTAATTCAGGAAAGGCCTTTACATTTCCAGCCTGCCAGTTTCAGTTAAGACTAATAATTACACTTGTAAACGGACTGCTGGCTCTTACCTGAACTGTGATTTTAATACCCAGTTTGAGACCACATCTTGCTGTTCACACTGGGCAGTTTTGGGCTAGGGTTAGAGATGTTTCTATGAGCCAGGTCACTTCCAGTAGGTGACACCAAGGCTCGTGTTCCGGGGTAACTCAAACTGCAAATAACTAACAGTGCCCAGAGAAGGAAAGAATGAGAAATAAGGAGAAAAATTTGCATGTTTATATGTTTAATTCAGCCAATCATGTATTATTAGTATACTATTCTATTACATTTTTTTCCATTGTTTCTAACTAGGGTTTTCCGGCTTCTCCATACAGGGACTGTCAGTGACAAAATTCAGTCATATTCTGCAGAATGTGATTTCAAACATACACAGGCTTAAACAAGGCCCTGTACACAGTGATACTGAGGGGTGACAAAATGATTGCTTTCACTCAGCTGTCAGGGAATCAACACTGTTTTATGACTAAAACCAACTGCATCGAAATCAAACAGAAGTCAGACTCTACCCACAATTTTATATGCATTAAGTGCTGGGAGGTAATGGAGAAAATGGACCATTATTCCATAAGGAACATGATTTCAGCCCTCTGAAATAACCCCAGCACTGCAAAATTAGATTATGCTGACCCTATGGTGAGCAACAGTCTCCCCCAGAGCCTTTTTTGCTCATCAGTTGCCTCTTCTGCAGATCCACCTTGTTCTCCCCAGGTTTCTCACAAAGCTGCTCCATTAACTCTGGTCCCAGTTTGGGGATTGTGGAGATAGTGCCAGACTTAAGCTTGAAGGTCAGGGTGGATGTGTCAGCTGGGGCACATGTTTTGGAGCAGGTGAAATTTGAAAAAAAAAAAAAAAAGAGCAAAGGCTGCCACTTCCACAGAGCTTACAGCACAAATAACACAACAGTTACTTAGCAATCTTGTCATTGCAAGCAAAGTTACAACTGAGTCCTGATGGTGCTCAGATTTTAAAGCTCAATCCTTGTAAACACATTGGCTGAATTAAGGATATGGATAAAGGCAGAGGGAGGCTCTTCCCCTACAAAGAGCAGAAAACAGTTTGTCTTGAAAAAGTTAATGACAAAAAACATGCCCCTATTTAAACAATTATGTGCAAAATTTTGGAAGGGATTTCATTTCCCCTGGAACTCAACATTACATTGGGGTTAGCAACCAGAAGTAAAACCAATTAAAATTTTACAGTCAGTGAGGACAGAACCAACAAGGTGTAACAGCCTTCCAGATTTTCATTGATATGGTGATGAAACACAAATATTTATGAGCTGAACACTGCCTCCAATATCATTCAGAAAGAGTCCTGTTAGTGCCCCAACTAACCTTTCAGGATTACAAGAGAGGAGACTTGCAGCAGATAAGCTCTTCACGCCAGCTTGCCCTGAAAGTACTTTATCACCACGTGTATCTCTTCTTCATCAGTGTTAGGCAAAGGAGAATGAAAATGTGAGACGGGACAATGCTGCTCAGTGAAAAGAGAATGACAAATCTGGAGATAACTGGAAGTGATGGATCAAACTGATGATATCCTGATTTTTGCCTTTTTCTTTTATATATTCTCTGTATTTTTTACACATATATTTGTAGCCTACTAATGTATTAGTGGCTAGTTTTCCCAGTAGTTTTCCGTGCCCTTTCCCTAGGCAGAAAGATGAAACACATTCCAAGGGTCCCTATCCTATCTTGATTCTCCCTGGCTACCAAGGTTGAAAACACCTCTTCAAGACACATTTTCATGAACGAAGTGCAGCTAGTACCAAGGGGGGGGGGGGCTCCAGAAAAGGGTTGAACCAGAAGGGGGAATTACCTCATCACCTGTCCTTCTAATTGGGAATTCTTGTCAAATATGCTAATTTGCTAAACTTACAAAAACTGTATTCACCCTGCGTGGGTGGGCTTTTGACAGCATTTTCCGTAATTGCCCCTGGAGGCCGCCAATAAAGATCAACCTTTATATTACCTTCTATACTAATATTTTCTCAAACGTGTGTGTTGTCTCATTTATAGGTTACTTAAGGCATCAAACAACTGCACAGAAATATGCAAAAGAAAGCCTTAATTACATCATAGCATTGAGGCTGGTGCATTATTAAAAGGAACAGCCTTGAGCTCCTCATAGAAGAACAGATGATCTTCTCATTCACAGCCAAGACACAAGAAGGAACTGCTTGCCAGCGTCTCACAAAGTCTGTGACCCAGCCAAGAACTGAGCCCACATTTCTCAGTGCCAGTCCAGCATCATGAGCACATCCTCCCTATCAAAGGAAGGCTGGAAGAAATGCCCTGACAGTGCAAATCCATACAAGAAAATTAAATCTACCTAATCTAGAGAACACTCCTCTGTGTCTGTGAAATCTACCATTCCAGGTCAAAAGGAATTTACCTCATCTCATAAACATCACACACATGCCTCAAGCTGCTCTGCACTACCTCAGCAATGTGTTGGAACCTGGGGAGAATGATAATCATGGCACAGCACTAAGCACTCACCCCAGGGTATCTTCCACAGGGCAAATAGGGTCTGCCCAAGGTTCCACCTCAATGCCCTCTCTTCACACTGCACAGTTCAGAAATGACCTGTGCCAGGTGATGCCTAGTAAGAGGGGAGGAGAGAGTGGGAAGCCAGGACTGTTGAAATTCTGAAATAGGTACAAGTGCTGCATTCTTGTCTGGGACGCTGCAGGACTTAGCTTTTTTTTTCCTGCCCAGGTAATTTCCTTTTCCATACGGAAGAAGAAGGTAGGTTCTGCAACCTCTAGAAAATACAAGCAAGAAACTCATTTAAACTAAGGGAAGGAGATTCCAGCTTGACCTAAAGGGAAGAAATGAAGGCTACTTGTGATGCTGAGCAAAAATTCCTTTACAGCTGCTGTACTGCTTTGTCCATTTATCAGTTTGCAGCTTTGTTCTACTTTCATAAATCAGAATTTGTTATCAAGCACATTATTTTGTGTATCTATCTGGGTGGCACAGGAATTGAAGACTGAAGGGTGTCAGAAAGCCACACCTCACCTGTGGGGTGGCTGCTCAGCTTAACACCTCCTCAGCCTATATCAGCCCACGAGTGCCAGACAGCAACAGCAGGAGTCTCCCTGGAAGATTCACATGCGCGGTAAGGAGTGTAGCACTTGGGAATGGAATAGGAGTTTTCTGATGATCAGAAGTGAGAAGGAAACTCATTTGATGCACTCAGGGAAAGAAGGGAGTGCACCTGTAAAGCCAGGGAGTTTGTCACAGTTGCTTAAGCAAACACAGAACAGATGTTCTTATGCTTTACTTTAAATTCTACTGTAAGGGACCACCATTTGTGCACTCACTGAAGAAACAGACTAAAAAGTTCTTAATAACTATGGAGACTGAAATGAAACTATACAGGATGATGTCAAAACATAGGTAACAAGGAAAAAATATTTTCAATTATAATTCCCTTAACCTGAATTGATATTCCCAAAGGTGTCAGCGTGGGATTACATGCAGGACTCCTGCAGCACCAGTCTGCCTTCAGGGAGCATCTCCCCAGGTACTGCTTTGCCAGTGGAGCCATAAAAAGCTGGCAATGCAGAGAGGCACTCACCATGAAAAGCCCAGGAAGACAAGAAAAAAATGGCAGAGAGTTTTGCAGAGCAAACCTGCAGTAGTTGGGATCAGATGGTGTCATGCTACCTGGCAGACCATGGGCATCACTGCCTGCACCCCCTATTACCTGCTGGGAAAAGGAGCACCAAATGAGGAACACTAAAATTATGCTTTCCTTGTGATGGACTCCAGATGGGGCTTCTTAAGTAGCTTCTTAAACTCACTTCTGACTTCTCTGACTCTCACAGTGTGCACAATATGAAGTGCTTTTGGCACAAACAGCTTGGTGTGAGATAATCTGCTACACCCAGAAATGTCAGTGTTCACCTCTTGAGGGTGGGTGATTTTGCATTGCTCCCCTGGCACTGATGACAACTGGATAATAGAATAGCTTGGAACACCAAGAAGCACAGAAAGAAAGGCTATTAAAAGTAAGGGAAGTCTCCTCAGTGAGTTATAAAGCTGCAATCCCTGCAGAGCCCATAAAGTGAAGTTCATTTAAGAGCTCTCAGCAAACATTCCTTGAGTCAATTCCACTCTATAGAGTTATCCTCCAGCCTGCATCTATGCTGCCTGTACACCTGGTTCTTCTCAGGTGTTTCCAAGTTGAGCAGCTCACAGGACAAGGCATTGCCTGTGTGCTCTGCCCAGGACATCAACACCCTCAAAGCTGTGAACCATGCTGGGGCAGAGCCAGTTCAGAAGAGTCTGACTTTCTCAGACCTATCCCTACCTCACAAGCAGCAGCAGCCGATTCCAGCAGCTGAGCTCAGTCTGTTACAGCATTTCTCTGAGAAAACAGCATTGGATCTGGGCTGACCCAGGGAAAGACACATTTGCTCTTTTTGTTCTCTCCATCCATGAAGACAGTCCCCTCTGGGCCAGGCTTTGAGCGTGATCACTCCAAATATACACGTGTTGAGGAATGCTTGGACACAATCCTCCTTTTTACCCAGAGCCACTCATTTTCCATCAGTCCTTGCTGCTAAAGAAGATCTGGCTGCCTCCTCACTCACCTCTGAACATCTGCATTGACTCCCTTGTACCTGCCTTTAATTATCAGGATGCTTGAAGTTCTCCAGATAAACATAAATTCTCTTCATATGGAATTATCCCCTATGCAGAGCTCCCCATGTGACAGGAGCAGGAAGACTGAAATGAGTCTGGGAGCTGTGCATATTCAATATAAGGCTGAGCCTTTAAACTTCCCCATATTCAGTTTCTGGTTTTTGTTTTGTTTGGTAGGTTTAGTTTGGGTTTTGGGGGTTTTTGCTGTTTTTTTTTTTTCCTTTTCCATATTCTTACACCATGGACAGCATATGCATTGGGGATGGGCAAATAAACTGTGGCAATAGGTGAACAGGCAAAGTAACAGGGACTGAGGCATTTGCCACATTTTGGATACTACAGGACAAAACCATGCAAAATTTTGGGTTTCTAAAATCCTTGACTCCACAGCTGCTGCCAAGCACAGGAGTTTGATCCCAGCAGGGAGGAGTATTGCAGAGGAGAGGGGACTGGCACTCAAACCTTCCTCCTCAGCATCTCAGTGTCTCACTGCAGCAACACAGGCCCCTTCCACACTATTTAACATATTATTAAATACCACTCTTGCCATACAATACACATAAATATGCACTAATCCATGCTCAGGAATATCTTTGGTTGTCTCTGATACCAGACCTATAACTGATGGCACAGCAAATGGGGGCCAGTGCTCCTCATACCAAATAGCTTTTCCTTGTATTCAACTTCATCACAAGTAGGTTTTTAGATGCTAAATTTATGCAAACAAATGCTATTTTGACAAATTCTTTTGTCAGCATTTTTATGACAACAGATACATACAGAATATAATGACTCCAGCTCACTGAAGGAAAAAGCCAGCACTTCTGAGAAAATTTGATTTAGGGAAAAAATATTCTGGTCTGGAATAATGGTCAGTATCTTCATAAAATTATTCATTGTTTCCTTCACTGGTGAAATGTATTGGAAATAAAGGTAAACAAAACAGAATTAAGGAGAAGCAGGTAAGTTTCTTAACAACATGCAGACATTCCCTTGAACTTTCCCAGCCATTCCCACTACACCAAGGTATGCAGCGAAAAGAGGGTTCTGTCACAAGCTTGTGTAGTGCACGACTATCAGCACTGAAGCTCTTTGGAACCTTTCCAAGGCCCTGATTCACCATCACACACATCTGTAGCACATTACCGCGTGCATTTGCTATCTTGGAGCTTTGAGATAAATAATGTTTCCTATCTGACTAAATAAAATCACCTTACTGCTTCGAAAGGCATCACCGTAAGGGCTCGAGACCCAGACAGATCATGTTAGTGCAGTCCTGTGCCTTGCAAGGGCAGAATCCCTTTAATCAAGACTTGGTAGACAAGTGAAACCTGTTGCATGTGGAATCTGCTCAGGGCATGCCCTGAGAGCAGGACATCCTTCCCCTGCAGTGGCATTTCACAGCACCAGCCAGCCACAAGCAGTGGCTTTCTGAAGTTCTTTCTAAACCACAACTGCAGGGAGACCTGCAGCCCTCCAGAGCTCTATCCCTATTTCTCATGAGAATGGCAAGGCAGTTTGTTGCCTAGATAAGGCCAGGTATCTGGTTTTCAATTTGTTTGCTTGGTTCTTTTTCCAAATATGCCATAATCTGTTGATCTGTGTAATGCAGATTACAGACTCTACTTACACATAAAAATAGCTGCTTGCTTGGTTAAAAAGATCAGAATCAAGGTCATCCCAGGTCCCAAACAAAAATGCAACATCTTTCCTTAAAAATATTTCAAAAGTAATTAAAATAGTGACTTCCATCAACCTGGTGATGCTGAATGAGCTGTTCAAGCTGAGAGATGTTTTATGAAAAATACATCCTGTATTTGGAGTCCTCCATCCACGTGGCATAATGCCGCGACCTGGAAAAGTCTCTGCAATTATAATCGCATCACTGTTCCCCCTAATACGTAAGAAAAAAGAAATAACACTTTTTATTTTGCTTTTATCAAGATTTTATGGGATCCAATGTGAATACTGCTACCTGGGCAAAATCAGGAAACTCTCATTCAAAATAAGATCACTTGCCAAGGTGACCCAGCTGCAACAAAGCGCAGTGAAACACAAAGCCAGGGAAGGAAATAACAGTTCTCCCTCTGTTCCATTTTCCTGGTATGTGTGCCTGAAAGGCCATCTTCCAAACTAAACTTGGGACAAATTACCAATTAAACATGGGCTTTTTAGCCTTCATATTCCATCTGAATAATACAGTATAGAAACAAGTTTCAGTGCTTAGTATTTTCACCTTTATTGAGATGAAGCATTAAAAAGAAATATCTAATACAGATTAACAGTTCCAAAAAATTTACAGCAATTCCAACAATAACCCATGGATTACAGCAGATATGCTTGGCCAGTGTGTTATTAAAAAAGTCATCTGGAGTGGACAGTGTTACTGTCCAGAAGCCAGATGAGCTCCAAAAGACGTCTCTAAGTAACACTTAATAGACCAGGAATGCTCTTTATTGACTCTTTCTGGCAGGTATACACAGACTGGACCTTGACTGGAACCAATAGTCATCTTCATCCATGCACAGGCTGAGCTGCCCACACACTATTATAAATGTGTATACATGTTAAAAAAAAAAGAAAGCATATACCTGATGGTTTTTATATATAGACAGATATATAAATAATACCCTGGACTTTACAAAACAAGCTTACACCAGGACATGCCTCTCCACTGGCCTCAGCACCACCACACAAGAGGTTGTACACTTAATAAACATGGTTTCACTGCTGTACAGAAAACAGCAGTACACACAAATATGGACACACATCTATTTTCAGCTCACTACAATAAACAAAAAGATAGATGAAGAACTGAGAAACAGGGAGATAATGAGCTGTCATAGCGAGTAACAGTTTGGCACCAGTGGTGCAGCTCTGAACAATCAGTTACCAAATAATAATGTTTACTTCAGCATTTCTGTTGAGATCAACTTGATGCCTCAGGCAGTTTGGGAAAGAATCACTTAGCCAACAAGCAAAATCCAAATTCAGTTGGAGGAAACAATAAACTGAACATGAAAGTCTTCCAAAATATTTAACAATGTCTGAAAAGACACCTTAGTACAACTGAACTGACAGGATTTTGGAAAAGTCTCTATTTCTCTGATTTTAAAACCCTGGGATCTTAGGCTGCCCAAGAAATATGTTTTATAGTTCATCTCTTGCAATAAGGCCATCACTGGGGAAGGATAGCAGCAACATTACCTTCCTGAGAATCCTTTCACGTACTTTCTCTGATAGAATGTTGCTGCACTTTTAGAGATGTGACTGTAAAGGATGAAAAGTCACTTTAAAGAAATCTCCAAGGATCTTTTAATTGGTTTTCAGTTTACAGAGTTTTGGGACTGTACATTTTACTCATTGAGATGCACAAGGATCATGACTGCAGCCTGGCTGAGTCACCCTTTGGCTCTGCAGAGGTGAATACCACCCTGAACAGTGGCTGCTGCACATCCCAAACCACTGCTCCATATGTGCACCACCCTAGCAGGCTCCATCTGGGTGAAGGAAAGGTCCTCACAACAAAAAGGGTCAGCGACTCCAAAAATCCTGTAACTAGTAGAAGGTTTTCTTCCAAGTTAGACTCTGGCAAGTACAGCAGGTATGGATAATTGCAAGCATGCTATTATATTATTTTTAATTGGTTCCCTGTGTAAGATGATCCAGATACTCACCAGTGATACAAAACTTAAGCAACCTGATACACAAAATGACATTAATTTTCTCTAAAGTACACTAGATAAGAAGACAGTTGTACTGTTTACAGTCTGTTCTTCCCCAAATTTCTCATCCTTTACAGATAACACACTCCAGGTGATGTGAGAGGAGGGGATCTGCTAAATTGAAGCAGCAGGGCAAAGGCATAGATGGTGTCAGGAACATCATCCTGCCTGTGCAGACACGGAGCCACGGCAGAGTCAGGATGCTCCCGCCGCTGCACACAACTACCTCAAACGGGTTTTATCGCTGCAAAACCTCGGAAAACAGTAACTCTGATGTGGAGTATTTTGCCCTTGTCAGAAAACAGCATTAATTCTGCAGCAGCCCGTTCAAAGGGCAGTGACTGAATCTGGGTCAGGTGGCGGAGCCCGCGTTTGGCCAGCGCCCGCCACCAGGTGTCACCAACTTCTTGATCAACGCAGATCTGATCTCAAAATGCGGTTTTATCAGCCTGTTTATTACTCACGGCGGCGACTGTCACACACACCACCCATATAACCAGAAAAGACAGGCACTTTCCCCTCCAAAACCGCGTGCTGTTTGTCTCTGTTCCCGTTCAGGTGCCTCTGGATAACTCCCCGTGTTTGCACTCACTCTGACAGCCTGTCACCTTACAAAAAAAGAGAACCCAACACAACTGTGAGGTTTAACTACTGTTTCCATGAATGATGTGGAGGCTTGAGGGTGCCATGAGCCGTCTCTGAACAAGGAGACCCAAGCCTGCCTCAGCCCATGGGGAAACCTACTATTCCAACATTCGCTTTACTATCAAAAAACAACCCACTGAGCAGTTACGGTCTAGATTTCCAGAGGGAAAACAGTTTGGGTCAACCCCACAATTCCAGCTGAAGAGCAGTTAGCTCCCAGAAGTATAAAGAAAGGTATAAGACATGAGAGTTAAAGAATACCGTGGAAAAAGGTAAGTGACAACTGTAAAAAAGCACTGTTATTTATCCTGATGTCTGAGCAAATGGTGCTGCTCAAAAAGTGGGAGCAACAGAAAGAAAACCAACTCAGAATATTCTCTTTCCAGTCTCATATCTTCATGCATGTGCATGACATTTCACAATCAGTACAATGTAAGAACCAGAGAGAAAGTATGAGTTACTAATACTTCTGCATCAGTTACAGAGCTTCTGAAAAAAAATGTTATCACAGGAGATGATCTATCTCAGGCTCCCAGTGAAATGCCATGCATGGAGCAGGGATACACAAAACCAGCACCCAGCACCAGCACTGGGAATGCTGCCACTATACTCAGTGCCTACAGACATTGCCACACTTTGAAGATGATCAACGAGGAAATATTCTTGCAGCATCTGGACACTGCCTCAGCATATGAAATACACTCCCGGAGGGACTCAAAACTCTGTTTATTCTGATTTGAGCTGCCATGGATGCAAATGTCTCTAACTGGGAACAGACCTTCCTTACTGGTCAATAAGCCCCAGGTCCTTTCACTGAAGCAAGCAAAGCCTTGCTGAGTGAAAAAAATTAGTGGTCTTGAAACTTTCAGAATCATATGAAAGTCAGGACTTTCTGTTCCTCTTTTCTATCCCTCTGATTATCCATCCCAATGTCAGAGCCTTGTCAAGCACCTCAAAACTCATAGCAGCCATCTGGCAGGTCCTCATGTCATCGTATTCTTTCAGACTGCCACTATACTGTCCACTGAAGGCACCATCACAGCACACACTATCCATTAGGTTCAAAGATGATGTTGTCCTTATCTTCATAGAAATTAATCCTTGGAATCTGAGTGTTTGGGTTTTTTTCTTTTTTTGCAGATTAGGCCTTGCAGGTACTGAACTCAAGAGACAGACAAAACTAGAAATGCTTTACTCTGCTTTCAAGGCATCACTTTATATGGCATCCATATCAGGAATATTTTCACTCTGGATAGCCACCAAAGCCCCATATCAAGTTTAAGTTAAAATCTTCATGCTAAGGCTGCAAGAAATGCTTTAAGATTTTCAATTGCATTTAAAAATCTGAAAATTTTCAATTCAAATGAAAGCTGTAAGTAAAAATGCCTCCAATCTGTATTGATTTCAATGATGTTATGTAAAATTTTCAGACCAACCTTGCCTAATAGCAATGAAAAATCAGAAGGTTATTGTACAAGATGTCAAAAAAACCTTGTAATCTGGGACAGCAGAGATTTTCTCAGTCTGAAAAGCAGAGGTGCTACCTGTGGGTTTAGGATAGGCATATGAGCTGAATTGTTCTGGTGAGATCTTCGATAGTAAGTGACCTTGTTGTGTTCAGCTCATTTATCACCAGGAATCACAAATCTCTCCCCTCTCTCTGGTTCTCTGCAGAGTCACACAGATGCTGTATTCTGCACAAGGATTCTGCTGTTGAAAACGCAAAACGCCACAGAAATGCACAGTGAGCAGGACAGAAATGTCCCAAGTTTGGTCCTGCTCCCACCATGGACTAGGGCAGCAGCTTCTGCACAAGCCCAGGATCAGGCCCTTTGCAGAGGGAGCCTCAGAAATGGCTGAGCCATTTTCTGGGGAAGGCATCTCCTCCTCTGATAGTGCCTGGCTCAAACAAGCAAAGAGGGTTTGTGCTCTGCCTTGATTTTGCATCTCATTATCCCACTCTTCACAGTGAGCAGATGTGAGGAAGCTTTTCACTTTTTGGAACATTGCTGCATCCAGACCAGATAAAAAATTCTGTACAACACCAGAAAAGTGCCCAAATACATCAAAGTGCTATATCCTCTTATCCCTTAACCTACTAGTTTAATCTAGCAGTAATTCCAGACCTCCTCCTCAGGAACCCTGGATTAAATTCCCAGCTCAGACACCCATTCCCTGCATAAGCAAACACCAGCCTTTCCTGCCCCTTGCTTTCATGCATGAAACAGAGGTGGTGACTGTTTCTATAAAGCAGGGAGGATGCTTGGCAGCCCTTACAACAAGCCACATTTCAATACAGCAGAGGGTGAAGTGAATTCCTAAGTCACACTAAAGGGTTTTAATTGTGTTTTTATCAATGGTGAGGCACTGCAAGTCGAGAGCTGTGACAATATACCCTACATCATACAGGATTACCACATTGTGTCCAACAAACATATAATTAAGCAGCTTTAATATGTTAGCAGTTTGGAATCAGATTAGTGTTGTATTAGGCTAATAGAGTTGGTCCCCATTAATCCAGATCAATTGCTCAACTCTGTTTACTTGCGGCTTTTCTCCCATAAATTTAAAAACGTAACTCTAATTCTCAGCAGAACGTGCACATGCTGTAGGGCAGGATGAATTCATCAAAATATCTGGGCACGTGGATAAACCAAGTGCAGCTTAACTGGTCTATCCAGACAATGAAGAACTAAACACTCTAATCCCCTGTGATGAAGAGATTATGTATATGGACCCTGAGCAAGGTGCTGAGGCACCTCTCCTCACTTGCAAATGGCCTTGAGTGCTGTGTGGCTCCACACACCCCAGGACCAGTATGAGGGTCCTGCACCACCTCATGTTGCAGAAACAGTTCACAGAGGTAATGCTACTTTTGTACACAAAATGCAGGGATGCATGTAAAACCTGCTGCCCAGCTTCCCTGTGCTACCCGAGCTTTAAATACAGAATTTTAGGGATCACACACATCATGACATCAATGCTGGGATGTCTGCACATGTCCATGATGCATGATCCCAAATACAGGGCTCACCCTATAGCCAGGTCAGAAAAGGTCTTTATTCCCCATTCATAGCTTACTCATAAGGATGCATGGAAGCATCCAGCCAAAAAGAAACGTGAAGATGGAGCACGGAGGGCAACCAAGGCCAACTCATACTGCTCATGACCTGTACAGCACTGATGAGATTTAATCCAGCCTCATCTAACGCAGCCGAGTCTTGGCACATCCACCCACCAACTGCAGCAGAGTGACATCTTGTGACATTAAGGTTTGGTTCAGATGTCAAACTCAGAGGTGACACTTCAAAGCCAGACACTTCAAAGTCATTCCTACACATGTGCTCTCTACTTAATATCTGTACGTGTCCATGTATGTGTACGAGTAAATATATACATTTTCTCCCTACATATACTTAAAAAATATATAATCTATCACAGAATGGCTTGGGTTGAAAGGCACCTTAAAGATCTTCTAGTTTCAACACCCCTTGCATGGGCAGGGATGTCACCCACTGGATCTATATATACAGATGTATCCTATATTGCAGTAGGGTAATGGCAAGATTTTACTTCTTAACTTAATCTGGCTAAGGCAAACACACACATTAAAGATGCAGTTTCTTTTAAGCCAACTCTGTATTGCTTTATAATCGCAAAACATGGACTAGATTTACACAAAATCAATGTCTACTTGCCTTTAAACTGATCAATTGTCACATTTTTCTATATCCATGCAAACAACTCATTTTAACTGTCAATTTATGCTGATAAACAAGGTTAAACATGCTGATTTCTAAGAAGACAAATGCTGTTACTGTCTATATTCAAGGTACCACTCAGCCAGCAAGAGAGATTTGATTTACATTGCATGAATATTAGTGAGTCACCCAAGCACCCATAAAACAACTACACATGTAGAGGCTGAGTTCCAAACAGTTAATTCATCACACTCATTCCAAGAGAAATCCTGTGGTGCAGAGGGCAGGATGCTGTAGTCACCTGACATCTGGACACCGAGCTTTTATTCACGGCAAAATGTTGTTCTCAGTACAGAGTACCAGGCCTTGATTTACAAAGCAGAAGTCTTAGTTCACAGTGTTTATGCTACTGGGGAAAAAATGTTTCCTTAGAAACATTGCTGGGAAAATGTCAAGCAATGAGTTATCTGTGATAGAATGACATCGAGATGACAGGGTTTTTGCTGAGAGTAAAATGGCAACGTAGAGAACACAGAAAGGTTTGGATGGCACTGTTTCTTCTGAAGTCTGAAGCTCAGCACACAACACTAAAATGAAAACCCACTTGCATCTGTTCCGTTTACCACGGAGTCATAAGCAGCAGTCAGATACTTTTTGTTTGCCATCAAGCAGTTATTGATGTGTAGCTCAATAAAATGAAAATATTTTATGGCAGAGACTTCATTGAGCATCCTTGTACCACCAGAACACAACACTGTGCCAGAGCAATATGGTTTAACACTTCACATTTACTGGTATTTAAAACATGCAGGAGTAACTGACACAAAAACCCATGGCCATGGACACTTATCTTCAAGGGCAGCTTCAGAAACATTTGCAGCTCTGCGCCTCCTCCCCACACACTTTGACCACCTTCTGATGGCCAGGCATGTTCTCTCATTAATAGCAGCTACCACAGTAGCACTGAACACAGCGCTTCACACGGGCAGTTTCCCCCAAGGGACAAGAGGCTCCTCTCCATTTGGGAACACACCTTTGGTAGGTGCACTCACTGCTGTCCTCGCTGCCCTACAGCTGACACACAGGTCCCTGTTACTTCTGGAGAAAAACAGCAGCACCCATGAGGAGGCTTCTGTGTGAACCTGTACTCTCCAAAACCTGGCATTTCTTCCAAGATCACCTTGTGAATCCTATTTCTTCCCAAGAGCTGCCAGCCTCACCTGTGCCCCCTCCTTACCTTTCCCACTGCAATGAGGCACCTGCACAGAGCCCAGGCTGCAGAGCCGCTGGCTCATCAGTTTTGGCTTTGCATTCAAATGCCTCCACATTTCTTCATTTTTCAGCAGATAAAGCCACACATCTCACTGGGACTGTGACAGTGGTGTCATCAGCCACATCATTCTGAAGGCTCCTGTCAAACAGGTTTAGTGGTGGGAGATATTCCTGAGAATTCCCCCAAATGCTGCTGGGACAGCAGAAGGTCCATCTTCCCCTCCCACCTACAAGAGACCAGCTGATTGAGCCCCAAGAGGAATTGCCATTAATTCTCAAAATACACAGATACATACTAGCCCTTTCCTTTTCTACTAAAATTGAAATAATGTATTAAATGATGCAGCTTGAAAGGAAATTCCCAAAGAACCATTACTGTGCATGTGTGTTTTTCCCTTAAAGCTTTGATTTGTCACACATAATTGTAGACAGGAAGGATGACATTCTCTACAGAAATTTATTACATTGCCAAAATCCTTGCTCTGAAGTTTTCAAAATGAATAGTTTTGCTTGAAAAATACTGTGTTACAAAATTTATATACACATGAAAAAGACAGTGTAAGGCATCAAAATCAAAATACTTCAGTTGACCAAATCTGAGTTTTGGGGTGTTGGTATCTTTTTCAAGGCAAACAGACTTTCAAGATTTCAACATTCCTTCCTGACTCAAAACAGACAAGATTTTGGCAGCCTTGCCTTTTTTTCAGTGAGACGTGAAGGCTGTTTCACACGTGGCTTTGCCAAGCATCACTGAGGCAGAAATTACCCTCATGTGTGAGGAGAGGGCAGATTTTTCTCCTCCCATGCTCCACACTGTGACAACCCCTTGAGAGCTTGGTGGTGGCCACACAAGGAAATGCCCAGCTGTGGCAACCAGGACCACCTTCTATCCCATCCCATCCCATCCCATCCCATCCCATCCCATCCCATCCCATCCCATCCCATCCCACCCCACCCCATGTGTCCTCATGGCTCTCACACGGCTGGAAGCAACACGAGGGTCACCTCATGCAGCCGAGGGAACACAGCATCACCTCTCATCAATTCCTTCCTTTTCTCACAAAACTACCTTTGCTTCTCTTCTCCCTCCATGTTGGCAGAGGAGCCTTGTGCTCCCAAAGGCTGCAGTTCTCTGCAGAGTGCCTACAGCCACACCAAGCTGGCTCATTAGTCCAAACAGCTGTTCTCCTCTTCATGCATCCAAAGAGCAGAGTTATTTTTAAGTGTGCCAATTATACCTGAAAAACGATGCCCTCTTTTGTCTCCCTCTTGCACAGCAGTTTCTCATCACACCAGCACTTTTCCACACCTTTCCCTGCTGTCAGAAAACAATTTAAAATCCAACACCAGGCAGGACAGTTCTCCTTGGCTACCTTTTGCCCTTTTTGCAAGGTGTGGCCCAACTCTAAGTGCGTATTTTCACAAACAGTGCTTAATCTCCACAAATGCAGAATATTTCAGCCTTTTCAGTGTGGCTGCTAACAGATTTATCACCTTCATCTATTACCTGGCCTATGACACTTAAGATTAATCCAGTTTGTAGTACACCGAGAAGCAGACCATGCTGAAGATGAGTTTTCCCCAGAAATTAGACTTCTAGCAGCATGCAGGAGAATGGAAATACCGGGACACCTGACAACCACCCTGCTATCTCGAGAGAGCCAGGCATGGGTGTCCACCACATTCCAGCATCCAAATGGCTCAATTCCCAAGGGGAGACCAAAAGCCCTTACAAAACCCACCACAAACTGCACAGTCTACATGCTCAGCCTGGAAAAAATGGGTTTGTTTGCCTCATGAGCTTTTCCTTCTGCACTTGATACATGTAGGAAATACTGTGGTGCCTCTGGAGCCTGGCTGCTCCTCACACTAGGATCATGAAACCAACAGCTAAACATTTTATCCCACAAAGAGGTAGAGGTTGTGGCAACAATCCCCAGCCCAACCTCCCCTCTTTGGCACTACTGTTTGAGTATAATGAGACTTTAAATCATTGCTTTTAAGACACTGCCACTTTCAAAAAAATCAGATGGCATCTTGGTTTGGTTTTGTATTTAAGAAGAAGGAGGGAGGTTCTGATATTGCAAAAAAAAAAAAAAAAACCAAAACAAAAACTCAACCAAGTAAAAAAACCCCACATTTGATTATCAATATCAGTAGCTTGAGCTAGCATTTTATTTGTGTTTGTATACAGTGACAACATTCAGGTGAGACCAATAATAAAGTACTACGTGTCACAGGTTCAGAAGTAATGTTTTCTAGATAAAAAACATTTATGAAGAAAAATCAGCATCACAATTCCATTCATACTCAAATGTGAGGAAATTACTTGGCACAACCGACGACTCCATCTTTTTGACACATTTGTAATTTGCTTTAAAAATGTAATGCAAACACAAAGTAAAACTGTTCAACACAGAGGATAAAGAAACACACGATCAATGTCTCCCACTCCCCACAGCTGGAGGTGACACATTCCTTCAAACATGGTATTTATCTTGGCATTTCTAAATTATTCATCATTGTTACTTATTTCTGTTATTCACTGTTACTTTTTTTCCTAAATTCATGCCAAAGTATTACTTTCCAAATTACTAGCCTCTATTGTTAGTTACCTGCAATTTTCCATCTCCCGTGCAAGTCAGGGCAGTCACATGGAACTAAGGGCTGAAGAGTGAGGGACTGTTTGCCTATGAACCCCATGGCCTTGGGGAAGCCACAGCTCCAGGACTCCTCCAGAAACACACTGTGAGAGCTGCTGCCCAAACAAGAGGAGCTGAGATCAAAGAGAGGAGAAGGGAAACCAAGTCATGGGGCTGCTACTTCCCAGGGACTGTCCAGTCAGAGGTGGGTGAGCTGTTCTGGCCCTTGACTGACCAATTCCCACTTTCTTCCACCACCCCAAAAGCAGGTTTTATGAGGACTTCACCACTTTGCACATGGCTACAGCCTCGGCAGAACCTGTTATTTAAACAAGTGACAACTGTTTGGCACTTGTGAGAAATGTGGCCATGACCCTTAAGAAAATGCTGTGTGGAATCACGTTGATGCATCATCCTCTTGCCACAGTATTTTTAGAGATATCTGTGATTTCTAGCCCTTTCCAGGGTAGGAAAAAAATCCCACCTTGGCCACCATGGGCACACATCAAGGAATAGCAACTGCACAGGCACTGTGGTACTATGAATATGTAGCAAGGGCTGGTAACCCTTTTGCTGTAAAACAGAGGGAGCACACACCCCCAGAGCATTTGGATCCAGATCTTCTTCCTCCAGGTACCGACTTTAAACACTTTGAAACAGCTAAAGCAGCACAAGGATTCCACATTCAGTTCTGAACTTCTTCCTAACCTTTGTGGTGGCATTAGCATAAGGCAAGGAGACATATTTTGACTCCCATCTGTGGAAATCATTCCCGTGCTGCAGAATCAACATTCTGTCAACCAATTATTTTATGCTGTATCACAGCACCGGGGTGTGGGGGGGAGAGATGAGGGGGAATCATCACACCTACAATCAAAAGAGCAAGGTTTTGCAACATAGCATGTACTAAAGATGTCTGTCTTAAGTCAAACTAGCAGCCATATTTTATTCAAGAAGCATGTAAACAAATCTGGCACATTCATTATAAAAAAATTGTGTACCTAGCATGTTCATCACATTTCAGATATTCCACTCCTCCCTCCCCACTGAGCTCCATGGAGACAAGTCAATCAGAGTTAACCATCTGGTAATCCTTAGCCCAGGCTGTGCAGCTGCTATCTACCATTTTTAATCAGGGCTATGTCTTCCATTCATGCTAAATAGGAGGCACGAACAGCTGCTTGGCCAACACTTTCAAGCAAGCTCTCTCTCTCTCTTTAGTATTCCTGGCTTCTCTTCCTTTCAGCTTTACATTTTGCCCATGTTTTACAAGTATTCACTTAAAAAAAAAAAGTAATTGTGAAACAAGAGGAAAATTATTCTGGTCATTAAATCTTTAGAGAGTATATCTGCTCTTAACAAGTTCCTGGGGGACACAGAGTCCAATCACAGTCTCTGATTCTAGAAAATAAAAATTAGTGTGTCCATGGAAATGCCTTGTTTGGGTTTTTTTTAACCAACAGATCCCTGCAGAATGGTTTTCCATTGCACATTTCAGGTAGAGAAGTTTTAAGCATGTGAGAGGTAAGATGAATTTAAATTAAGAATATATGGATTAATTTTTAAAATGGGCACAACTTACAGGAATTCCCTAGCTTACAGGAAAGGTTTCCTGCAGGCTTTCCTGTATCCCAGCACCTAACCAGAAGCCTCCCTTCCCCCAGGAGATGCAGCGGAAGGGCACATGCCAAAATCACCACCAAATCAGGCTGTCTCACCTCCTTTGCTCAGATCCAGAGGAGATGCTTCCCTGTGAACCACGCCTTAAGCTTCTCCCATCATCCAAAATGCTCTGGGGTTATTTTTTAAGGAAATCCAACTGAATGGCAACCAAATCTTTTCCAGAGATCTAAATGCTTCAGCATCAGCACTGCAGTATCTCAGCTGCAACTGCTCCAAAGAGCAGCCTGTATCCTGCCCAGGCGAGAGGTACTGGCCCAGCTCCATGCTGGGTACACACATTCATCCCTCATTCTCTGCCGTGGATGCATCCAGAGCCATGACTGTAACTTACCACAGTAACATGAAAAAAAATCAACTTCCATCCATTGCCAATGGCAGATTTGCTGCAAAGTCAGGGAGATGGGTCATGACAATCCATGGTGATGCCACCTAGTAGGAATGACTCAGAGAGAATTGGTACCCGGCCCAGCAGGATTTCCACCCGGATTTTGTGGGTGCAGACGCTGAGGCATTGGCTAACCCGGTTGTTTAGGCCAACTCCTCCAGCATAGGTGCTTCTGTAAAACATGTTTTTACATCTGTTTTTTCCTGAAATCTTCCTTCAGCCACGAGATGTTTCACACATACTGGTCTTTCAGAAGAGCAGAGTCTTGGGAGCATGGAAATCACCCATTGCCTCTATACTCCGTGCAACAATAGTCACAATTTATACCCCAAAAGAGTTAGAGAATGCTCTAACCCTGCAGAACATCGTTACTTATTCCACCTACCAATAGACAAAACCACCATGGTCATACTGAAAATAATAATTTAAAAAAAGACACAATGATATAGATGTTAGAAAACATAGTCTTTATTAATGACATGTCACAGGGGGTGTAAAATCTTGCATGGATTAATCAATTAGTTTGCCTGAACAGAAAATAAACAGAGGACACAACATTTTCAGTACACAACAGTACATAAAGGTTAATGCAATCATGCATTCCTCCAAGCCCACCATGAATTCAGCATTTAACTTCCATGAATTTGCCACAAGTGAAAAAATAAAGAAGTAAGTTAGATGACAGGATGCTGTTTCATCTTATGGAGGGAAAATTCCTCCAAAACACAAACATGTCAGAGTAAATTTTAAGAGAAAAATAGTCTAGAACTGTGGTAGAAGGACCCTGTGAAAAATAGCTCTAGGATAATGAGTGCCATCAAATCAATAAGGTCCACTTCTCCTTATGGCCTTTATACACACATACACAGAAAATTACTGCAAACATTCTGCTTTAATGGCATTTTAGTTTTTCATTGGGGAGAAAAACAGTCTTTGCTGAATCTAAATGTGCAGGTTCACAACAACTCTTATATCAATCAGAGTGAACTGGAAGAATAAAATATGAATGCTATGTTAGCCCTTCTGGGAAGACTTATTTCAACCAAAAAAATCCTCCTCATGAGTGATGGACCAATGCATGTACATCTCTAGGCAACGATCAGGATGAAGGCAGTGAAAATGGGGCAAGAGAGGTGTGGAAAAAGACAGATAGTGAAAAGCACAAGTGCAGATGATTTCTTGACTGGAAAAATAATGCATAAAAGAGTGGAACAGTATTCTGCCATAAACCAACCCAATTCAACTGGAACCATGGGCTGTATATATCAAACTGGTCCTTGCTGTCTTCTGCTTGTAGGTCAACATTCCCCGTTTGCAAATCCTGTGTGTGTTTTCTGATAACCTCTGATGTACCCTCCCCCTTCTGCATCCCTTCATGCTACAAAAGTGAATAAAATTCAAATTTGGGATAGAAAATACAGTAAAAGCCAATCACAAATTTACACACACTAACCAAAGGCAGCACCACACTGGAGAAGTATTAAATGATGAGACAACTCATTTTATGGCACTTGCTCTGCTTGTGCCAGCTGCTCTACAGGCAACACTGAGAACACCAATACATTTCTAGAGGTCATGATGCAGCAGAAACTCAGGCTTGGCAACTCTGACACAAACTAGCACATGCCAAAAAAGTGCAGAAAACACCGTCTGTGACTGAAGTGAAGACCAAGAGGTGTCCTCGGTCACTGCAATGCTATAAAGTTATAAAAAGCCAAGCTTTGCAGCCAAAATACTCTTATGAATTATCCTAAGCAGCAATGCCCATGCTGTAGCCAACGACTGCTACTTCTGGCAGAAAAGCTGATTCTCTGATGACTGCTACACAAAAAGGGACATCTTTTCTGATAAGGAATCACTTCTTCCCTTGAGCCCTTGATTTCACTACTACAGTATGAGGCAAGGGATGTCTCCCGAGATTGGGAAAAGCTCATGGCACTTAAACTCCTCAAATAGGCAAGTGAAATCAGTGAAGTACCATTATTCCTCAGAGCAATTAATTCCGTATGGAGCAAGCCCTGGACAGACACACATCCACCACTGCAAAGATTCAGAATGGCTCTGTGTTGCAGTGTGTTATGGCAGTTTCCATGGCTAGCAATATCATATTAGCCACTGCAGTCTCCCCCCTGCCCCCCACATTTGATTCTTCCCACAGAGGGTTCTGGGTTCCCTGATCCCCCGTTGCCCCATGGTGTTTGTCCCCTCCCATGCTATCCTCCACTGGCCTGTACCCTTTGCCCGCCAAGGTTCAAACCCCGAGTGCCTGTATCATTGGTGGCTTCGTGTTTTCCCCTCCCACCCTGTAAGGGGTAAAACTCTCTGGTGACGGCCCCTCGGGGCTCTTCTCGTGACCCCCAAGTTGGAGTCAAGTCTCTGCTGTTCCATGAGGGAGTCCCTCCGTCTCATCTGCTCCTCCTCAGGCGCGCCCTTGTCACTGTTGGGCCAGGCAGACCCTTCCCGGTGCTCCGCCAGCCCTCCCAGGCCCCTGCGAGCCTCCATCCCCCTGCCAGGCGGGCGGGTGCCCGGCGCTGGGGCTCGCTGGGCAGGCAGCGTCGCGGCAGCTCTGTGCTTTCACACTTGCACACAATGTGCAGACCTACCCTGTATTTTAAAAAGTCCAGTGTGCTAATACAAGATGTGCTGGGATGCTGAGCCCCAAACCCATGCAATGAAGGGATTGGTTTTAATAACTAGAAG
>VZRQ01002297.1:129043-148652 GCA_013397975.1 Machaerirhynchus nigripectus
TAAAAAGACGGGTGCGGGGGGGGGGGGGGGGGGGGGGGGCTATCATAAAGTAACACCTTCTCTTTGAGAAAAATCCAATTTTTACAGAACATAGTCACAATAAAGATTGCATTCTTCCTTAGTTTTACTCCCCAAAAAACCCAGCCAAATCACAACCTGCTGCATGTGAGCTGTAATAACAGTGGTGGTAATAATTTCGTTTTTTCCCCTCCCCACGAAGTATACTACTTATGAAACTGAGGCTGAAAGGACTGAAAGCGAATTTCAGCATCTTTAATTTGGAAAACAGAATGAACTAGAAATCTGGAAAAATAACTTGTGACTAATATGCAGATTTTATCAGCTTGTAGATCGGAAGCCACAGTTTGCTGGAAGTTGTCTCCTTTTCTGCTAATTTGCCTCAGATGAAAAAGGCACTTGTGTTCTCTCTCTAAGTGAATATTTCGCTTCAGTGCATTTTGCAGCATATGCTCAAGCTTGCAGTTACTATTGATAGAACGGGAAAGAATGACAATTCTGAAGATTTCATAAAAATTCTTCTTAAGCTGAAATGCTGCAGAATTTAATTTATAATCCGGGTATTTACACTCAAACATCAGTCCTGAAACATTCCCTTGCAACACTCCTACCATAGGTGGAATTTAATCTAAATAAAGGCTGCAATGTTGTGTGTTCAGACTGTAGCATCACCAGAGCCTGTCATGAAAGCTGGTGATGACCATAAAACAGTAGAAGTATTAGGCCAAATGTCCAGTGGGATACCTGAAAACTGCTAATTTGTAAGAGGATAGACACATGATTTCAGAGTGAGAAGTGTGCTCTGTGGTCATGAGCCGAAATCCAGGGAATATCCACGTTAGGAGGAGGAGAAGAGGAGGCTGGTTTAGCAAGCAGGCAGAGACTGGGGGAGCAAAGCCTCACAAGGGAAGAACGACCATGCTCCTTGTATCCAGCATTATTTGAACCCACCAGCCTCAGTGCTAAGGCATCGTAAGGTGAAGTCATCAATTATAATCTGCAAAAGGAGCAAAACCTGCATCATACAGATTATTCCTGCGGGATCAGGGCTTATAAATACTCTCAACCACAGGTTTCTGCAGCAGTCAAACCCTTGATTTTCTCCATCTTAAAAACCACACATCTCAGAGGGTCTGTGACAGCAGGGACATCCCCTGACAGAACATTACCCCTACCCCAGGTGTCAGCGCAGCACTGGGAGTCTGGAGGAGAAAGCACAGGAGATGGTGTACCTGGAACCTGCTCTGTTCCTTCCATTCCTCCCCTCTGACTCCACAGCCACACCACAAGAGATGAGATCTACAGCGGGGAAAGTGCAAATGGGCCATTGCACTGCCCATTCCTCTGTGTTTCTGCTGCTCTGATTTGAGAATTTGTGCAGGCATTTCTGTCAGAAAATGGTAACTATGCCAAACTTCGATCCCATCAGTGTACAACAGAATACAACTCTGATTTCCATGTTCTTAGGCATGCAATAAACTAAAGGCACCACAACTAGGAGGCACACACAGATAGCTATAGGAATACTTGATATACTTGGAATACTTGATAATATTGTAACACTTGAGGACTACAACTATGAATTACACCTGGAAACAAAATGTCCAGTTCCTAGGTTTTTTCCTAAAGCACCATGGCATGGATAGAGGCAGATACAGTAGCTCACGCAATCTCTTAGACAAAGTGACTAAAGCTACCAAAATATGTATGACCAGGTAAGCAGCATGGTATTGTCACTCAGTTAACAGCACCACAAATGAGAATCTAACACAGAAAATGTATCCCTGATGAGTGTGAAAATACATTAACTCCTTGATGCTCTTCCCAGTCCATTATCAGCTACAGGAGGCAGGCCATAATATCCAAATCCCCAGCATCAAAGATTAAAGTCACAATACACAGCCATAATAAATTTTAATTATAACAATCACCCTATAAACAATTCAGGAGCTAACTGGATCAGTAAGTGAATTCCCATCAAGTGCAAGGAGCTGCACACTGTGCAGCCTAAGTTTTCCCTGTCTGTGGCTACAGAAAGAGTTTGTTCTCAGCATTATTGGGACAAGATCACTTTTAAATTGCTAGATTCCAGCATTGCCAGCCCTCTGCATCCCAAAGGCTCACTGGCAAAGGGCAAGTCTTTTGGGGCGGCTGCAGAGAGCTCCGTACCAACCACAGAGGTCTTCATTATAATCGGTATTTGAAGCATAAAACATTCAACAACAGGATATTTCAACTCCTAAAACCAGTCAATTATGTTTGCTGAATTAGCCTGTGTGACTGAGTCGGTGAGTGCAACAAAGGAGTAAGAGTGAAACAAAAGCCTTGTTTAAAATAGGTCACTCCTTCAGAAAATTTTGTAATTACACACTGCAAATACATTTGCATGTTCAATGAGCAGTACATGTTTCTTGTGATGAGAAAGCCTGGAAGAGCTTAATCAAAGTCTAGCTTATCAGCAAAGGCTAATTGGCTTCCATAGTGCATCATCCATCAGAATCTAGCATTAGTGCAAGCTTTGCCAACCCTTAGTTGGCAGAAAATCCCAATTTATTTTGATAACAGAGGTCTTACCTCTGGGGGTTTCCATAACCACATAATCAGGTGGTGCATCAGTGGCCCATCCCATGCCCTCCAGTCAGCATCACACAGTTAATCAACTCAACAGCCAGGGAAGATAGGAACTGACCACGATGCAGAGTAATTTGGGAAGAAACAAAGGTACAAGGGTGATACACAATGACTTGAAATATTTTTCTTTTAAAAAAGAGTGCAAAATAGAAACTAATTAATAAACTGCCATGAGTAAAGCAACCCAAAATGCAAAATAATGATGGACTGAAGTTTTCCCTACAGCAAGCTGTCATCTTAGTTTGTGAACTGTAAGGCTGATTTCCCCAGCGTTATGCAAAGAAATAGTCATTTTTTCTTTTATTTAGACTTCATATTTTAGCTACTGAGTCTTCTTTACACTAAGCTGGGTTTGCAGGCAAGGAATAAACCCAAGACTTCTATTCCTGGGCATGATCTGCCTATGCAAAAATCTGGAATTATTTTAGGGAAGCGTATCTTAGTGCTTCCAGACTTGTATTTCCACCACCACAACACATGACTACAAATGACAAAATCTAAAGAAAGTCAGGCCTTACAGAGGGCAGAGGCTGAAGATTAATTTATTAATGTAACACTTCATCTGAAATCATCTTACACCTGTGTTACAGCTTGAAATTCTTATAATCAACCTATATCACATATCACAACCCATATTACAAGATGATATTGGCTTGGTGCAAGACAACAGCAGGGAGACAGGACCAGAATTTATAGCCATACCAAACCTAGCATGCAAGAAACGTAATTGCCATTTAAATCCAGTGACTAATTCAAGGATGAAAAATCAGGTCCTGCCAGGATCACCTGTAATCATCTTGTGGCTGCGTGCCACTAGGCCACAGCCAAATGCTGGTTGGGGTCTCCCATACTGATCAAAAAGGCAATGAGACAGCTCTGTAAGTATTATAGAATCATCAATACAGCACTTATTCCTGAGAACCTGAGCTAATTAGCACTGCCCCAGTGACACACCACATTAGGATCCAACCCATCCCCTCCACATGGCACTGCCTGGTGCTGAGTCAGTCCCCACGGCTCATCCAGAGCTGACCAAGGCTTGTTGGGATGACATGAAGCACATGCCCCAATTGAGCTTGTCGTTTAAATCACCCAGCTACAAAACTCAACGGTTAAATACAAGCAAAACAATCTAATTTTGTGCTTCAGAAGATCAACTAAGAGTCCCCTCACCGTCTATAAATCCAAGAGCCAGACCTGGGCGATTAGGACCGCGTGTTTCCTAGGTGATAAGCCTTTCATTTTTCTGGAAGACATTTGAAATAGAGCATAGGAAGATTAATCCTCCCCAGAGAAGGGAGAGTTCACTGACTAATTTCTCTTGCATTTAGATGTAAATAATTAGGCATATTGATTCTTCTGCTTTGTTCCTTACCATTATAATGAAATAATTACGACAACTTCAAGGAAATATTTGAAAGCTCATTTCACTTTGTCCTCTCAAACATGGCCACCTAACAATCACGTGCACACTCAAAGGGAAAAGCAAGAGCAGACTCTCGCCTTATTTATCTCCGTAATTCATCAGGCATCAACTTCAGGCAGCAAAGTGCTGCCTCAGGCTCTGCTCCATTTGCTGCCTATCATGACAAGGAGATCCATCTGGTGTGACCAGGACACACATTACTGTGCTAGGCTCTCACAGCAGCTTGTTATCAAGGGGGACTGGAGAGAGGCTGACCCCCTCCAAGAATTATGAAGAAAGAAAAAGCAATATTTGTAATTCTCCTTGCAGACCCTCATTGTAGTGTTCTTACAAAATATTATGCAAATGTTATTTTCAGTTCAAATTGCTTTAAGATTCTTGGAAGATAATGCTAAAGTGTCCACACTGAAGAGCACTCATGATCTCTCCAATCTCTCAGACAGCAGCGCGAGGTTTTTCAAATACAAGTATGACATCATCCATGAAGGACTCAATCTTTGCATCCACAGGAGGAAAACGTAAGGCAAGTGGTTTGGGGGCTTCCTGATGGTGCTCAGGGATGTAAAGTTTGGCTGAATGGATCAGAGCCTGAACAGTGTGCATTGTGCACATCTGCATGGATACTCAGGGAGTACTGAAATTGCAACAATTATGAGAAGGATGAATGAAGATATTAAACATGCAAAAAGGTCCAAGAAAAGCCACTTAAACTGAAAAGGATTTTCTCATGTCTAATTCAACATTACTAATTCAACAGCTGATAAGAGTTCTCTGATCTCTCCAGCATGTCTCAGATTTAAATAATTTTAGGCATTTTTGTATTAAATAGCCTTTCAAATATTAATCTTGTAAAAACAGAAGGAAACATATGCATTTTAAAACATGCTTGCTTCACAAATACTACTAAAGGAAGCTGATACAAAACCGTAGTCTTCCAGCCCCCAAGGGGCAAAGACAATGACTGAAACGAAAGAGGTCACTCCCCCAAACGCATGCAGATGTGCTGCCCTGGAATATGACACCACACGTGTTAGATGTGAATGAGTGTTTAGGTCCAAAGTGAACACAGGGCTTTCCAGAAGTGAGGCATTTACTGCAGACCGGTATTGAGCACTGGAGTATTTTGACCCAAGAAATGACGTCGCAGCCTTCTCCACATTTGCTCTTCACGTAAAGCTCACCCAGACCCTTGTGACTGATGCAGCTCTGGCACAGTACAAGCTGTTACCATGTAATAGGCATCTCCTGTACCCAGTGGTCACTGTGACAGCAGGGAACCAATGTTTATGATTCAACACTTCAAACGGAAATCTTAGATGTGGCTACCTCTCAACAGGAGGAAACATCTAAAGAATGTGTTTTTCTGATGTTTTTACTCGCTGAGAAATGAAGGGTGCTTTCTGTATGACTCACATCCATGTTTTTCACTTGTGATATTTTTAAACTCTCAGATCCAGAACTGATTGGAATGCAAAAAAGTGTGACTTTTCTCCCGTCCTACTCCAAAGGGCCTTTCAGCCAGGGACAGGTGACAGTAGGAACTGGGAGTGGGTCATCTCCAGGTTTAAAATGAGGGTAGAAAGGTTAAACGAAAGAGCTTTAGAATTTATGGATGTCAGCCACACGTGAAAGCTAAAAGGTTTGATGAAAAAGAAGTATACAGACTTCTTTCCTATGAGAACATCATGTGTATTTGAAAACAAACAGATAAACACATCCAGAATCAAGGCTCCTTTCTCTCCCCTCCAGCCAAAAGTATCTTTACAGTGTAGATGAGAGCTAAATTTTAAAAAATGCAGTTAGTTAAATACACAATTCAAAGAGATATCCTCATGACAAGGGATCCAATGCAGATTGTTTACATGAATTTCTTCTCGCTGCATATTCCTTCCTAAATTCTGCCTGCTAATATTAGGGCATCATGGAGAAACCCGCATCTGCCCTAGTTGCACCCAGACTGTGCAGATCTAAATTGTCCAGTCCTCAAAGAGTCAAAAGATGCAAAAAACAAACACAACAAACAATGATAAAATAGTTTCAATGCTTTAAAACTGCTCCCCAGAGTCCAGCTTCTCTTTCAGCTTGGAGAGGGCTGAAGGGCTCCTTGCTGGACCAAGGTTCACCACAAAATCTTGCTGGCTAGGCTAAAATGTCTTAAGCATCTAGCCAGTGTAAATGCTGCCTTTCTTTAAAAACAGTTTAGTTCCTTTAAAGCACCATTCAAGAGACCTGAATGTCAGCCTCAAGCTCAGACACAAGTAGGCGTTCAAAGGAAATTCACAGGCAAGGTTTTGCTCTGGGCAGAAAGGTCTTGCTAATGGTTTCGCAAAACTATTTTTTTTGGTCCGAAGGAGCAAGAAAGCAGAGAAAAGTTGAGGCAGAAGAACCACACAAGCAGTCAGAACAACAGTAAAACCTGGAAGCTCAAAGGCAAGAGAGGAGTTTCTGCCTAGTCAGGGGGAAGGTGGCTACAGATGCTCACAGGATGCAGGAGCACACCAGGTTCCTTTGTACCGCCACTGTGAATAAACAGGAGTGAATCACCAAAACATCTGAAGCAACTTGTTTTAAAAGAAATAACCTGCAAAGGACTGAAAACCTGACTAACAATTAAGATCAAAAGAGGTAACATCAACACAGAAACATATTCAGTCTATACAAAAATGTCACCAGCTCTCCAAGTGACAAGGAACACAGTTTGCTTTTCAGCAACCCAGAACTGTACAAGATAGAGAGTTTAAATACATTTCCATTCAGATAAGTTATCTCTTCCCCTCCCCACCAGCAGCTTTTAAAAGATTCATCTTGAACTTACAGCACTGGAGGGTTTTTTCTTCTCAGATTTTTAATTCACTGGCATCATAAAGACCTTTAGCAATTTACAGTGTGAAGAGCACTTTCTCCTCAGATTGCCCTGCTTTGAGTCAGTTTGTACATTATGGTTACTTCATTAGTTACATTGCATTACACAGAGGCAAACGCAGCAGACGCTGCTCTCTGCAGCAGATGTGCTCCAGGGCCAGCACGAGCCAGATGTTTCCCAGGGCCCCACATCAGGAGCAGGGGCTGGGCTGCTTTCCCCCAACTGCCCCTCTGCAGTGCTGAGCCTGGCACAGACCTCTTAATCTTCCTTCTAGTTTGAAAGTGGGGTAAAACAGAGAAACACTGCAGAGGACACAGCCACATCAGCAGGTTACACTAACCAAAGTTCTGCGATTAGCAAAATAAAATTTGAAAAAAAATCACCAAGCCAACAAAGCAAACACCCCAAACCTATGGGAGACATCCAAATTCTGTTGAACTGCAGAAGGAACACTAGAGGGATCAGAATATATTTCTTCCTGCCTCTTGTCATGATGGTCTCAGCTGTTTGTCCTCCTGTAAGTCAGAGGGATGCAAGCCAGACTCCTCAAACCTTCATGCTATGCTCCCCCCATGTAGTTTCAGTGACAGCTGGATCAGGGGCAGAGTCACGAATTTCAGGTTTAGCAACTGTGACCAACCAATGCACAAAGTTTTCACCCTGCCAGTCAATTACTGTCTAACAAAATGGCACCTGGGCCAGAAAATCCCATGGGTCTTCTTTAGACATGTTCGAAGCAGAGCATTCCCACATCTTGTTGCCTAATTCCTGACTGGTGCTTCTGTGAGATGTCTCTTTTTCATAAGCACTTCTCATCTCTACATGCTACACGCTGGCTTTAAACATCGCAGACAATACAGGTGGTAAAAACCAGAATAGACTGCAAGAATCTCACCTTCCTCTTAGAAGGCACCTGCGCTTTCTTGGTGGGGTAGTGAGCTGCTGCAATGCCAGGAGGCCAGTCCATAGGGAATACATGTGCACTATACGTGGCGTGTTGAATCTAATTTTTCTGCGTACCACCATATGGAACAGAATCTCAGCGGCATCAAACGTTTACCTAAACTCCATTAATGTCTTCTGCAAGCCAATATTTATAGCATGCACATGAGTAGCTGCTGTCAGAGTGTGTATAAATGTTAAACTGAACTGTTAAAGAAACATAATGACAGATGTAGAGATGCTGAAGAGTGCAATCTATTCTAATTTATGGTAATTTATTTCCATCATCTGGAGCCCTATTCAGAAGAGAAAGCTGAATGTATCCCAAAGCGCATCATGGGGTGGAGTGTAAAAATCCCAGAAAAAAAAATAAAATCTCTTTTAAACGAAGCAAGAGTACTCTTGTCCTAACACCCAGGACATGCTTAGCAATCTCTCTGTGCAGAGGCAATACAGATGTGGGGTACTCAAGCCTTGCCTCTTGGCAGCCCAGTGACACATGGGTTTCAATGTGATTTGGGAATAGCTGGGAACTGTTTGTCCCATGAGAGATGTCTGATCACTGCTGAGTCACTACTTTTGGGGGACTAAGCTGCACGATGAACATTTATGAGCTCTTTCAGAGCCTCTCCAGCTGCATGAACAACCAACGCTGCACCCATGGGTGGCCAGCACTAATGAGCACAAAAATTTGAAGAGGGAAAGCTGTTTTTAGAAATGAGTTGAATATGCCATGGGTGAGCTATATGGCAGAAGTATCTTTTCTGTTTCATTCCTCAGCAACACAAGCTGTGCTGGATCTGTTCTGCCATGAGACCTGAACCTCATCTCCCTCTCCTGTTGCTGTCGTTCTGCTGTGAAAGCCATGGTGGAGAGGGTGAAAAAAAGAGAAGGGGAAAAAAAAGCAGTGACAGTACTTGGTACCTGCAGTGGGGACCACCACCAGGCCGCAGAGGACCACAGGCAAGGAGCTCATTTTCATGGCATCATCCCTGCCTGGAAAGCGCCAGGCCGCGCGCAGCAGTGGCAGGAGGCTCCTACCCCATGGCACAGCCAGCATCCCCTGCATATGTCGGCCCACCGTGGAGCCAGCTCCTGCTGCCTGCCAGAGCCTCACAATCTGGACAGGCACAGATTTTGTGCTGGAACAGGCGCCCTCTCTGCAGAGCTGCCTGCCACAAGTGACAGGCTGCCACAGCAGCCCCAGGACCACGCGCAGCCCATGGAGCCAACGCAGCAAAACACAGAGGCTTAGGAATGCTGATTCTCCGCTGAGTGGACCGTGCTGCTTCTGCAGAGCTCTGAAAAACTCCACAGGCACACAATAAATGCATAGACTACAACACCAGCATGCGCTCATGGACTTACATGTCAGATAACAATTTTCAACCAAAACAATTTTTTGCATTTTAGACTCGTCTTTTTCCAAGAGTTGTCATCTCTCCAAAAAATGTTGACTTTCCTTTCTAAGTGCCAGTGCTAAGGGCTTGCAAAATCTACCCTGCAAACACCACTGCTGTGCCTTCAGCAAGTTTGGGTTGCCCCTCATGCTACTCCTGCTCTAGAAATCAGGTGCCACAGCCGGACTACACCATTCTAATGGGCAGAAGGGTCCCACTTGGGATGATCCATCACTGATTTCTCCAGAAGGACTGAGCCTGGGGCATCTCAGCGAGGTGTGCAGATTGGGGAATACAACCATTTCTGTAGAGAATACCTCCTTACAGAAATATTTTGTGCTGAAATACTGTAGTTTCTGTCACAAATATTCCTCCATTCATGGTCTCACCAAAGTGCCAGTTTTCAAAGGAAATTGAGATTAAGAATTATTTTTTCCCTCAATTAAGTGAAATTTCTTTTCCCAAAGCAGCTCTACCAATGACTCCTTTTGATGTAGCAATGACAAATTCTTCCCTGACATCTTAGGTACAACCCAAATCGCAAAGGACAAGTACTCCACATGATCCTCAATCATCTGCCCCAGCCTATAACCCACGAGGAAACTCTTTCTAATACCTTTCCTGCTGCTCTGTGCCTGGCTGCAAGGAAAGCCAGCTGCCTGCCAAACTGGGCACTTGGCTGGGATTTATCGATGGATGTGCCCAGCCAACATACAGTATTGCTTCTGCTCTCTGCCTGAAGAATCAAAGTTTATTAATTATTCCACTTGAAATTAAATCTCTTTCACAATAAAATCTCTACTCTTGGCTTCAACCCTCTCAATGAGTAATTCCATCAAGGAAACTCTTCTTGCAGCACTGTTCACAGAAGATTAAAAAAAGGGAGTGAATATGTTTAGAGAGTAACTCTACTGAGCCATACTTGTGAGTAATCCCTCTGTCCACATGCCCATGGGTCATCAG
The DNA here is from genome assembly GCA_013397975.1 of Machaerirhynchus nigripectus. Lineage (NCBI taxonomy): Eukaryota > Metazoa > Chordata > Aves > Passeriformes > Dicruridae > Machaerirhynchus > Machaerirhynchus nigripectus. The sequence continues at coordinate 139,287 of VZRQ01002297.1, forward strand.
TTGGAAAAGGCAGCTTGCAATGCACTCAGTACTTGGCAGCGAGCAGCTTTTGCACTTTTATCCATCCTCCAATGCATCCTTGTGTCTGAGTGCAAGATTAGAACAAAACGCTGCTACAACACAACAGCACACACCATGTATATCAGCTCACTAAGATCAAAGGCACGCAGCAGCGAAGAATTTAATTAAAATGTTAAAATTAAACAGGAAGGCATCCATTTTTTAATTTTTTGGCAGGCATCTTCTTTCAAACTGGGTCCTAATTCCATTCCAGCACACTGACTGCCCTTGGAGATGGCAATCAGGAGAGCTCTGCTGGATTTATCGGCTGCTGGATTTGGTGGTGGGGGAACCCCATGCTTGCTTTGGCTTTCAAGCACAGTACTTAAAAAAACACTAAGAGAAACTGCTCAGCTTCAATGGATAGTTTTTGCTATATACATATTCTGCAGTAATAAGCCGACTTCCAGTATCAAACCTAAGCCCCTTGGGCTGGGCACGAGACACACCCAAGAGTGTCTCCCTTACAGTCCCAACAGGGAGGTGTGACCTTGCCATGTTCAACCACCTCAAGACACCCTTCCCTCCATGCAAAGGCTGTTTGAAATGGGGTAAAAAACTGATGCAAAGAAGTGATGTTTTGTGTGCAACACGGCCTCTGTGTGGGGAAGAGCAGGAGTACGCAACAATGTGCTTTTAGACTCGCATGCAGATGGGGGCCTTGTCTTGTTTGGTTTTGCTTCGAGCATACCTCCAGCACACAGCCAGGCAGATTATTCTTGCAAACAGTTCAAGCAAGGCTCAAGTTTGTTTGTTAAATAGCTGTAAGATATTTCCTGGCTTCCTGGGGTATTTTGATCTGAATGCTTAAGGCAGCGATAGACCATACAGCCCACCTCAGAGAGGCTGAATCAAGAAGCCAGTTGTCTCCTTGGTTTTTGGGAACCTAGCAAGGAAGATTTTGCTTCTTCTTCAATACTGTCTGGGATGCCACAGAGGCTCTTCACCGAATACGAAGATTGCCAAATGCAGTGTCAAACATGGGGCCCCAATACAAACACACAACATGCATGTGACAAAGGATCTGAGCTGGGGCTTATCACTTCAAGCCAAAGATACTGCAGATTTGCATCACCTGAGAAATTACATAGGAGGGCAGAGCATTAACATCAGAAAAAGGGAAGACTGAGGACAAACACAATAAACTTCTCTTTGAAATTCAAAGAGCTACTGTAGAGCTGTTACTGTAAACTACTTCCTGATGTATCAATGATCTTGCTGATGTTGGGTAGCATTTTATTTTGAAATCTTCTGGGCAGAATTTCACCCTCAATACTTCAGGCTTTTGAGTATTTCTAGTGAATATTCAGCCAGGCTGCTCACAGCAGGCTCTGGTATTTCTAATAGAATAAAGATCAAGGTGACAAGTTGGGACTTTTGCGAGAGTCAAATCAGATTTATTTCTGACAGCAGGTCTGGGACTGTACACCTCTGCTCTGAAAATGTGTAACACTTCATTGAAATCTTCCTGCTTCAGTTTTTCTCCTGCTTCCTTAACACTACCTCCCTCCTGCACATTTCAGTGACTAGTATGGGGTCTTCTTATCAAAGATGCTTCTCCAATCCAGCAAAAGCCCCCTGTGCCATGGTCTCTGATCACTGAAAACATCCTCACTAACTCCTGCCTTGCAATGGCCCTGCCAAACTGGGCTGGAACACTGCACCAGCACCTATTCAGGACCTGGAGCCCACAGAGCTCCCCACAATGTTTATCCCAAGCCTCAGGCTGCAGCACTTTATGCTCCCCACCGTATTAGCTCAGCAGCTCCCACGGGGTCTGCCTCTAACACAGCCTTCTCCCAGATGCTAAGGCATTCTGGAAAAGGCACAGACAGAACAGCTTGCTCAGAGAAATACACTTATCTATCCATTAGAATATCACAAAAAAAGGAAAGGTAAAACAATAAAGGGCAATGAGCACATTACTTCAACCTTTCCTGAGCCTTTTTCCTGGGTCATGCAGCTACCCTACAGCTTTAAGGGCCAAAGCTGACATTCATCTTGTGAGACCTTTCTGCTTTGCTCTCAACACTGAGGTCCATAACATTTGTTTTATGCCACAGATGGCTGCTCATCTGGAAAACCTCCTCTCTATAGGGGCCACGCCAGTCTAATCCTCTGCTGATCCTTCTCCCCTGGCAGCATTATGAAAATACTTCACCATGGCAGAACCCAAGCTGTTCGACACAAGACCCTGTTCCCTCCCATAACAACCAACCTCTGAGCCTGACCCACAGGAGTTCTCCCCTCACCATCCAGATTAGGTCTGAGCACTTGCAAATGCATGCAAATACTCCATCCAAAAATTTGGAGCATGCACTCATGGCCGTGCCTGCATCCATAGGATGCTAATGAGGCAACACCTAATATTTTTGTTTATAGAAAATGTTCTTAAAGAATACTTCCTTACCTAAATGAATGTTATATAAAAAAGGCTTTCAATGCCATAAGTAGTATCTACAATTATAATAACTGGAATCCCCATCGTTTTATGTGATTTAGGATTTTCCTTAAGAATGGGAAGCACTATTAGCTTTTTTAACTGAGTGAGGTATTCAGAATGGGAAAACATTGCTTCCAAAAACAAGCCTGAGAAGTGTCTACAATGGCCAGAAGATAAAACTGTGCAAATTAAGGCAAAAGCTTACAGTTTGCCTATATTCAGTATTCTTTCCCTTTTGCCAAAAAGCAAGCAAGCTGTCACTTTAGCAACTATGTCACACTTTGCAGCACATATGCCACTTTGAACAAACACCTTAAACACACCATCTCCACATTGTATGTTCCTTTCTATAATGTTCTTAACAGCACTCTGTAGCTCCCCCTGAGAGTAAAATTCATGAAGACCCCTCTGGCAGCTGCTGGGCTGGACAGACAGACAGCCAAGTGCTGTGTGTTCCACACTGCACCCCAGGCCCATACTAAGACAGAAGCATTTTTATTCAGTGCCCAAGGGGAAAGCTGAGCTTGCAGATGTCCGGCTTTGCCTTCCACCACCAGCCCTGTGCTGAGTCCAGTATCACCTGCTTTATGCCTCTCCTCTTTCCCTGCTCAGGACAAGGTCCTCCCTCCTGGAGCAGAGTGGACAACTTTGCCAAGCAGCATCTCCTGCCCCTTGGGATCATACACAGTGCCATGAACTCAGGTTAAGCCAGGAACCAGAGCATCCAAATGATAAAAAGGGTTCTATCAGAAGCACCTCCAAGCCTGTACTCTCCCAACTGCAGCATCTGAATCCAGAGATGTCAACATGCAGGGCTTTTACCCGGGGCTCCAATTATGCAGATGCTGATTTACAGGAGTGATGACTGAAACATCGCCCTCATAAAAATTGTCAAGGAGACTTTAACTGTGTTTGTCTAATAGCAGAACCCTCTATCTCTACGCATCTTATTGCTGGTTTGAAAGTCAGATCATTTTTGTTCTTCTTTTCATAGAAGCACGGTTTGCATATATAATCAAATTTAGCATTAATGAGTCTCTTTCCTCATCTTCTATTCCTAATGCTTCAAACAGCCGCACTCAGATAAGAGCAGCCACTGAAATGGCTTACCATGAGATTTTACCAGTTTCACCCAGGTATTTCCACAGCAGCAGCATGAAACTCCAAAAAGTCCTGCTCCTGGAGCCCCGTCTCTCAACCATATGTGCTAATCCTACATAACTGTTTTATACCAGGTCACACTCTGGGCTGCTTGAGAATCATCAGGATTTAAATGAACTGTTAGGTGACCTTTTAAAATCAGCTCTTTCATGATCACAACATGGTCCTAAATGGAAAATGGTAGGCATTTTCCAGATGAAAGATGTAATTTATTTGCAATGTGGTCAGGCACTGCTGACCTTTTCTCTTTCCCTGTATCAGCATTTGTACCATTTTAACAGCAACTTTTTGATGAGCACAGTTCTCAGTTTCCAACCAGATAGGCATGCAGATAATCATGGTTGTGAACAGCAAAGCAGACAGCTCTCTGCAGACTGCGTAAAACATGGGATCACAAGACAGATTTCCTGTTCTTTCACTTATGTTCTGGGTTTTCAGTCTTTAGAGCTCCCATTTTTCTTCTGCTACCTTGATCTAAAACCATATGTTTTATCAAAGCCAGAGGTTTTAGAATCATGAGACTCGCAGAAGTTGAGACTTTAGGACACAAGGCAGAACACCATGTAGGCACTGCTAGTGCTTCTGCTGCCTTTATACCAGTCCCACTGGCAGAGTGACATATGGCTTTCACATCTGCCTTCAGTGAGACTACAAAAACTTTCCAGATCCTTCCTGTCACACACCACAGAGCCTGATGTCTGATGGCAAAATCCACTTCCTGGGTTCTTCCTAATAAAAATAACTAGTCTGACAGAGTTCCCTGCCTGCAGATTACCCCGGTAAGTGCTCAGAAGGTGCAGGCCCAAAGCCAAGGACCAATGAAGCCTGTTCCCAGGGCTCAGGTCTCTTGAACGCTCACATCCCGTTGGTTCACTGTGGCAATTTTTGCCTGCCCAGAGCTGCAGTGTGTTTTGCATGCATTATGCTAAGCTGCCTATAAGAAATCATCCAATTAATGACAGCTTACAGAAAAGGGTTAGTTACACGGTAATTACCTTTCTAATATTAAAATACCATAGAAATGGATTTACATTTTTGATTAAGTGGCACATGTTTTACTGACCTGACACTACACATACGAGACCTTTGAGGCAGCAACTGGGACCCAGTTTACAAGAACAGCTAAGTACCTACATCCCCAGGCAGACATCAAAAGACTTGATGATATATTTTTAACACATGTTTGTGCTTCTTACATATCAAGATGGGTGGGCCCAGCACAAATGCAGCATCTGATCCTGGCACTGCATAAGCAACATCACCAGGCAATAAGAAATATTACTTTTTTTTAAGGCTTTTCTTTCAATATCAAGGTAAAGAAGATCAAACACTCAACTATTCCACCCTGCATCCATGAAGAGCATTAAGCTTCAGCAAGCTAACCCTGCTCCATCAACTAAGTCTCTGCCCACACCAGAGTAGCCAGCAGCCTTCCAGTTAATCAAAAACCAAACAAACATATGCAAATTGATGAAGAGTCTCAAGAAACTATAAAACATCTCAGGCCCATAATACAATAGACAGAGCAAACTACTAATCACACATGCTTCATGCCAACATTACCTTCTTATTTCTTTCTCATTTATTTTCAGCATCTCAAGATATCTAGGCTTTTCTAGGGAACACTTGAAAGCACACAGCTACTTACGGCCATTCATATGCATGCAAATATAATCCAACAAAAGCGCTCCATGGCCAGATGAGCAATCAGCACTAGGACAAACGACAAGACTTATTATCACTCTTTCAAGATTCAGATTCCTTTTGCCTTCTGAACACACATCTGTGTGCAAGGCAAGAGGTGCTAACCCTTTCAGAATCTATACCACCAAAGGAAGCTTGACTCTTGCCAGGTAGGCAGCAGTTTTTCCTGGCCTTTTTCCTGGGTCACGAGTCAAGTGATCACAGTGTGAAGGCAAGGAAGCAAAGCAAGGTTAACTTGGTCCATGTACACCACACACAGATTTTTCAAACCATCTTCATCCAGTTTCCCCCAAAGATTTGTTGTCCAAATGCCCTGCAATGCACTGAAACTCTTTGGTACATCCCATGAAGATGCTCATGAGCAGTGATTAAAGCTAGTCACGCAAGGCCTGGAATGTATTTTTTTTTTTTTGCATAAAGGCAAGAATTAAAACAACTCCTCAGACACATTTGAGTCCACTGAACATCCTAACCTTCACGTCCAAGTTGTCCTATCAAGAAAAGCCATGGTGTCCACAAGATCTGTCCTGCAACATAAATGATTCACATGTGCCCTGATAGAAGCTGCACTGTCTTAGAGCTACACTGTGGCCTTTGTGCCAAAAATACCCCCTGCCCATACCAGCCCAGACAGAGCTGCAAGTTGGTGGAGATGAGAGCTCAGTGCAAGGTACTTAAAAACACCAACCTACAGATTACCACCAAGGCAATCACAGCATCTCCCAACTGGCACAACGGTGGAGTTTCTGCATCCCTGCTATTTATGAAGGAATGCAGGGAAAGATATTATGGACAGCACTGCAGCTCCTGATACTTTATGCAACACTGGACAAGTATCAGGTTGTTTTGGGTTTGCAGAGAGAAAGTTGTTTGTGGCAATTCACAATGTAATTAACCCCTTCCCACCCCTCCTGCACCCTAGGGATACAAAGTTTCCATTTTTACAAAAATATTTTTTCCAGTAACAGCCTGAATACAGAAGGTAGTTCCTATACCCATCACACTATATGGGGAGAGCCTTGCTTTTCATTTAATTTCCTCTTCTAGGGCTCCAGAGAGGCAGCAACTGCAAAAAAAACCAGACCAAAAGTGACAAACTTGCTTGTCTTGCTCACTTTCTGCAGACCCCAATAAAAGCAGTCTAAACACATCCAGAGAGTCACAGGACTGAAATTAATCCACGGAGACGAATGAACGTATTTCTTCTCTTTCATCTTTCCTTATTCATTATTGTCAGGTGAATGTATAATAGAGTTGTTTTTCACGTGAAGTTGTGTTTGTGACGTTGCTCCTGGTTGTAGTGCCACAGTGGATTATCTGAGAAATAAGCTTCAGAAGAACATTCATCCCATGCAAAGATCTGTGCAGTAACAGCCAAGGGACTAGAGAGGAGCAAGAACAAATACAGCTTTTAAACAGCTCTTCCCTGGCCCCAGCACATGCCATGAGTTGACTCAAAGCTAGAAACACCCAGGCCTGACCCAGTACAGCTGTGTGCATTTTTCCAAGCTCAGATTTGTGATCTACATGCTTTATTGCCAAGGTAGAGTTAAAAAAATGCAACCCTTGCATAATTGCTACAAGTCAATTTCTTGGTTTCTTTTCTTCCTCTTAACCTTTCCCAGGCCTGAGCCAATGTTGTCTCTTAATGGCTTCTAAATGCAATTTGTTGTCTGAAAACAAGATTACAATGTACATGGGAAATACAAATGAAAACATATTACAGTGCTATGAATATTCAGAAGAATCAGCCTTATCTCAGCAGCTTCTCTCTGGGTGTTAGGTGACCATCAAAAGAGGAAACTGAAGAAGGTCAGATAAGGTCCCTGCTCCTCGAGACAGAGGTCCATCTCTGAGCCAAAATACAGGTAAACTGGAATCTGCACACCTAAAGATTAATTCTGCAACAGTTACAGTTTCACACCTAGGAAAAATACAGCTGCTTCAGCTGCCTCCAGACCCGAAGATGTGTGCACCCACAAAAGCACAAACTTCAGCAGCAGAGGTCTATTAATAAAGACGTGCTCACCCAAGAATCACCGTGAGCCAACCCAAACCATCCAAATGACGAGAGTGCAAATTCAAGGCTGGACTGCATGGACAAGCTAAGGACATTTTCAGCCTGCACCACCTCCACCCTACCAGTCTTTCTGAGGAACCCCCACAGCTCTGCCATCTGTGCTGCAACACCACAGAGCCTCCCCCCAGGCACGAGAGCCACCCAACGCCCAGAATCACTGCGTCACTAGCTGGGCTATGAACTTTATTTCTTTGCAGATGCAATCTAGGACTCAAGTGGGAGGTGTTAAGGGGTGTAATTTGACTGTTCTGATCAAGTGCAACGAGGTCTGTGAGGCTGCCGGGGGACACAGAAGCAGACACAAAATTGACTGGAGCATTTGGTCTTCTTTTAAAGTTTAAGATTATGATTAGGCTGATAAAAGGAGCCTGAGGGAAAGATGGACAATTAGTTGAGACTGGAGATGGTAGTGAGAGGTGGACAGCAGTTGGGAGGCATGGTAAGATGAGAAGGAAGATGGGTGTAATAAGATTAATTGAATAGAGATATAATTTCAGTAATCCAAAAGGCCTTTTAAGTACATAAAAAAAAAAAAATAAGGTCTTCCACACTCTGAAATACCATAAACGAAACTGTGCTTAATTCTACTTACACATACATGTCAAACAGAGAGAAGGTAATTTCTCAGATCATCTTAAACGTTAACACACTCTGCACCCTTCTCCCACATTCCCTTATTGCCAAGGACTGGCCCACCTTGGCCATGTCAGAAGAGCTCTCTTTACACACAGCCACGTGTGCATGTATGTGTACACACACAGGCAATGTGCACTTGTAGCAGCCAGAAGAGTTCTACTTGTGGCTTCCAACCATGACAAAGGCAGCTTTTATATTTGGCTGTTGGAAGAAGTTACAGACCCAGGAAAGTGCCAAGAGAAGAGTTCCCACTCGCTGTCCCCAGGATGCCAACACACTGACTGGGGTGGGAACAATTTTCTCGACGGCACAGCCCATGCTGATCAGGCCCAGAGTCCTTCCCAGAAGGGCTCGCTTCCCAAGCTCCATCAGATGCAGTCTCATCAGGCAGACAGCCAAAAGACCACGCTCCCAGCGGCTATTTGCCGTAGGAACAGCTTTGCTCCCCATTCTTCTGCCCCACAGTGAGCGCTGCAGAGTGGCTGAAGCACCCTCAAACCAGCACCTGGGGCTCAGTCCCTGGATGTCCTGACTTCTCCTTGAGGCAGGAGCAGCAGTGCCAGGTGGGTTTGTAGAGCTCTGGGCAAAGAACACAAGGGACCTTGTCCGTCCACTGCTGCATGCAGATGACCCCACCGTGGGGCCACCCCGTCCCACGCCATGGCACCACCACATCACCATCACCCAACTCCACAGGACCTGATGCTTCAAGGTGCCCGGTGGGGAAGAGGAGCTGCTTCTGGTGAGCAGGGACTGAGTCTGGGGTGACCAGTTGCCCCCAGCACAGCAAAACACCCCCTCACAGACACCCCAGTCTGGGCTGTGCGGTGCAGGTGCCAACAGTGTGGATAAACACACCCGCACAGGGACGCGCCCCCCAGAATACACGCCTTACATAATTCCCCAGCCAGTCGGCGTTAGGGGAATGTGATTAATCCTCCATGACATGTTCTGAACTTTCCGTTCAGAGAGGCTCTCTGCTCCCGTAGACCTACTGGCGATGGATGTCATTTGACCCGCAGACTTCACTACGAATGAGCATCAGAGCAACACACAGTGACATTGCTCCGCACACCAATTATCTGCCTCCTTCCCCGCTCGGCCCAGAGACAAGTTTGCTAAATGCATAATAAGGATTTTATTTTCCTCAGTGTTGTTTTTTGTTTTTTAAATTCGTTTACAGCTAGCACAAGGATGGGGGGGCACCCACAAACCCAGCCCCCAGCCCGCCCCACCGGCCACAGCGCTGTAGGACGCGAGTCCCCGGCCCCTCGCCCCGTGT
>VZRQ01002297.1:149878-187902 GCA_013397975.1 Machaerirhynchus nigripectus
GGGGGAGGAGGAAGAAGATGAATTTATGAAGTTTTCACTGTAACTTCAGGCAGACGATTTTGTGTCAAAATCACAGATCTGGAGCAAAGTCAGCTGAAGTCTGGTAGCAATGGGACTGGCTCCAGTTTTTTAAAAACTTAAATAATTTTTTTTTTTAACTATATCAAAACCAGCTTTCAGGTCAGAATTACATTCAATTTTCTTAAATTAAAAATTCTTGTATTTTCTGTGCTCTTTTCTTTCTACCGTAGAAGAAAATAACAGAAAAGGAAAATGGTTAATTTTCCTTACAAAACATTATCAAGTATGCTTTAATTTATTTATATAACATCCTCCAGGGAGTACAAAACACTTCTCAGCAATTCTAGGAATTGCCTGCTGGTGGCCCAGTGCTGTGGAAGGCAGAGTCCCATAACAGAGGCAGATGGACAGAGCATCCATAAATCTCCAAGAGGCACAAGCAGGCAGGGACACACAATCATGCATCTGACTTTCAGCCAGAACTTCTCCCACTGGTACAGAGATGCAGGGCCAGGTCACTGCAAGGCACCTGCCTTCAGTTCTCATGACTGAAGAAGAAATTATAATGGAATATCCCGTGTTGGAAGGGGACCCACAAGGATCATTGAGTCCAAATTAGTCTAGTCCCCAAGAGCAGCAGGGTAACCATTCACCCTCCTGCAGAGATTTCCAGCTCTGGTGTCTGGTATTCCCACCAACAAAGGCCTTGGCTTTGGGAAGTTTCATCACTGACTGTTTACTGTGACTCTCATGTGCTGTTTTCTTTAATAGGTTTCTTTCATGGAGAGACTTACAGCTGTGGATATATTGAAGCAGTTCAAACACCTCCTGAGAGATTAAAAAAATATACTGAAACACTTAGTGAAGGCATAACTTAGCAGTAGGCTGGGGAAGATGTGGAGAAAATTTTTTCCTTAATTTTTTTAGTAGTATATTCTGGAAAAAACATATGCCCCATATCCATTGAGTGCCACAGAGAACTGGAAGCCTAATTCACTAACCCTTTATTAATTATTTCCAATTATAAGCCTGAGATTTTAGTAGCACTTGAACTTCAGTTTCCAAAAATTGTCAAAGAAAAGAAAACAAAAGCAAATATTCCTAAAACCTTTACCTGGCAGGTTGCAAATTGGGATGGTTTCCCCACTGTTCTCTAGGTCAGCACACTTGGGTTTTCAGCAGATACAGGAGCTCCCTCATGCTGGTTTTGGGGAGGTTTTCTCATTCCCTCTCCACCATCCCAGTCGTGTTTCATCTTGGTGCTCCTCAGTGCTTCGCCATCCCCATCTCACCTCCCCCACTGTCTGGAAATCCTTCCAGAACTATGGCAGGAACCTAGGTTCATAGCCAGTGTTCAATGCCTCTTCTTGCCATTATTAACTCTTCCAGATGGCTATTAGCATTTGTTCTTGGATATGGCAGAGTGTCTCTGGCTTTCACAGCTGCTCTCTCTAAATACTATCCCAGTCAGCTCAGAAGTAAGAACATCTCCATCCCATCCTTGAGCATCCTGGTACAAACCTTGAGCATCCTGGTTTGTACCTTGAGCATCCTGGTACAAACCTTGCTCTGAAAATTACATTAAAGCTCCACACTTTTTTGATCCTACATAATAATACAAACTCTGAAATGCATGTTCAGGTTAGCAGGCATTATATGTCTGCGATTACTGGTGATACAGCAAGAAGCTGTACCCCAGGACACTACATTATATTCACTCTTCTCACATCTGGATGACTGAGCTTGACATGCATGAATCAATAAAAGCCAGAGAGGTGCAGTTACAAATTTCCATGCTGGAAGAAAAATAGGCTGGAAAGACTCAGAGGATTTCACTGGGACAGAATCTCATACACAGGAGGCTCCTGCCCTTTCCTTTCCTTGGAAAGGGTCCAGCAGTGCTGTAAGGGGAAGCAGCCATGCCAGTCCCACATCACTGCTGGGAGCCAAAGTTCTCCACAGAACACTAGTGGAGCTTTAGTGCTCTTCAAAAAATTAGATTTAATTTGCCCAAATCCTAATAGGGCAAGTTTAAAAGCTAAAGTCTTAATTTCAGTATTAGCTTTTTGTCCAGCTACAGGCAGTGATTTCTTTCCTGTTTCTAGGAAGCACATACCTTGATTTTTCATTTGGGTAGAAGGTAGGAAGCTTCCCTATCTTATTAAAGGCAAGTGTGAGAACTGCATCTGTTAGATGTTATGTATCAGTAGGAAAATCATCAATACATGTCTACCCCTCATTTCTGCCTTGGAAAGATTTTCTCAAAGGGCTTTGCCACCAGATGTGTGTTAGACTTCTCCTAGACTGCCTGAACCTGTGTTCTCGTAAATAATTTCCTACAGTGTTGTCTAAGCACCAGACCACATGAATTCTGGCTTTTGCTGCACACCCATGGACTGCAGACCACACTGTCCTGGAAAGCAGCAGATCCATGGAAGCATGACTGTGCCAGCACCACTCCTCAGCACATGACTCTGGATCAAATTTTCCCTGTGGGAATGGAGAAATAGCCACCGCAAGATGCGGACACTAACTTAAGGGATGCTAGTGCTCCTGCCCCTGCCCAGGGCTGCAGGAGTAAGAGCCATGCCAGCCTTGACGGGCTGAAAAGGACACTGGGGCTTTGCTTTTCCTGGGATGTCTGTGATTTAAATCTTACTTCCACCTGCCAATGTGGGAAGGGTAAGTGTTGATCTCTTGTTCTCCTAGGCTGGACATTAAATGTAAGCCAGGTGCATCTGCACACAGGTGTGTGCACAAAGGGTAAATAGTAGAAAAAGTATCTCTCCTTGCATGTGGCAGAGCACAAAGCCTATGACCCATGGGTCATCCAAGCTGCATCAGCAAGGGCCAGACGATGGAGTCACCCAGTCTGAAGCGAGTCTAAGGCAACTGGTGATAGCACCAGTGCAATTTTTTTGTGAGCAGTTGGGTGTGGAAATGAGGTCTCACGCACGCGCTAGGAGGACCATATGGCGCTTAGCACACCAGATTTCCCAGCTGCAGCCAGGCCTCAGTCTCACTCTACCTGTCACTCTTCTTGAGATCCACACTATTGAGGGTCACTTCATCCTCTCGGGGTCTCCATCAAATTTGTTTGCAATACATTATCTCCTCAAAAGGAGAGCTTTGTGCCATCTCTTGGACCTTTCTGTTTTTAAATCTCCCAGACATTTTGATTAGGTTTCAGTATTTTCCCCTGGGGTTGTATTCTGCTCCAGGGAGGTTTTCACCTTTTCCTGGCACAGGAGAGTTCACTTACCCATCCCAAAGCCAGTTGCCAGTCATTTCATGGCTTGGCTTCACTTTTTTGGTGTCTTCACTCTAAAATTAAGGAACAGAAGAGCAACAAAATGTGAGGCCTTGGAATAGCAAAGAATTGCCTTCCATGTGGCCAGGAATCACATATGGTGATCCATGGGAGAGACCAGACTCTTAGGTCCCAGCCAGGTCCTGTACCACATTTTTCAACACCCATAAGCTCCAGCCCCCACCTTAAATTTTCAAATCCTAGGTGTACACCCCCAGCTATAAATAATTCTTAATAAACCTGATTTCCCAGGGAATCTCATTTCTCTGTTTTCCCTGTGTGCAAGTGATAGGGCCAAGCATGGATATCAATCTCCCCTCACTGTATGTTAAGGTAAGTAAATTGAAATGCCACAGGACTGCAGAATATTCCATCCTCAGAAACTGAATAAAGTCTGCATACAGAAACCCACATGCTTGTTTTAGAGCAAAATAGCTTGGAAAAAAATGCACTTCTCAGCATGTTGCCAGACAATAAAAGGTCTTCAGGATTCAAATCAGCAGAGCAATGAGGCTATTGCTCATTATTAAGCTAAAGGTACAAAAGTATTTTTGAAAGGAGCTTCACTGAATCAGCATTTGTTTTTCTGGAAACATGCACAGTTTCTTTAACCAGGGTTATTTTCAGAGTATGGCATGAAAATAATCATGGAGCACTTTCTAAAGGTTCAGTCGTAGCGATAAGGAGCGGCGTGGAGTCCCCAGGCAGGTGCAAAGGAGAGCCTTTATTGCCAAAAACCCGGCCTTTTTATGCCGTTAGTCGGTTATCAGTTTATGTAGTTTTAAGGCACAACAAACCAAGTTTAACCAGCCACCACACACCACAAAGTGAACACGAGGCAGTCACGCAGCATGCCTCTCTACCCCTATTCCAGCTTAGACACTCTCCCATAGTCCTTCTCTGCTTAGCCTAAGTAACAGGCCAGAGCCGTGATTCTACAAGGCCTTTCCTTTACAAAGCTTTGCTTATGGTAACATTCAGTGATTAAGGCAAGAGCAGCCAGCTGTTTGGCAGCCCTATCATGTCTACAAGTCAAACTATCTTAGTAAGATTTCTAGATCTCATACAAGGCTCGCAATTATTTCTCTCCTGATCTCTAAGAGCAGATGCAGAAATAATATTTAGTGTTTCTTTTTGGATTTCAATTATATGCCTGTGAAATGAAATTAAAAATCACGTTATTGAAAGTCAAGTTTTCACTAGTCCAAAAGGTTTGCCCGACTTGGCTTCAACCTTTGTTCTATGTACAAATAGTGATCCCAATTTGATTTTAAAAATGAATCAGTCATTTTCCTTTTTCTTTCTAATCCTTCACTGCCATCCAGTCTTGTCACTTTTGATCCTAGCTTCCAGAGCACATTGTTTGTCTTTAATCAAAAGTATTCTGTAATTAGGTTCCAGCTAATTTGGCTTAGACTATTTAAAAACAAAGAAAAACAACCTTGCTTCATAGTAAAACCCAGCTAAGTTTCAAAGGAGCTGAACAGGGGTAGCTTCGTTTCACAAATGTATCACTGGCAGCCAAATTCACTCGTTAAAATCATGGGGATATAATTGTCCTGGGCATTTTGAGGGTGATTTTGTACACAGGAACATGAAGAGCACAAATGAGCATGAGAAGCACTGCTGCAGTCATATTCAGTCTCTCTCCAAAAACCTGGGTCTGGAGCTCTAGAAGGGACACTGTCAGGGCTGAGATCCTTCAAATCCGACCTACTTTTCCATTTCATCTTTTACCAAAGCAAATGTTTAAATGCTAGATTTTTTTTTCCTTAAAGAGAGAGGGGAAAATATCAGTGCACTGGCTCCAAGGAAGAGTCGCAGAAACCAGAGCTGCTTTGGGTTAGCCACAGGGGAAGGGGCTTGTACCACATCCTGCATGGAGATGATGCCCTCAGCTGTCCCAGCCCCATGAGGGAGATGTCCACACATCCATGCTGTGCCCTGGCCCAGTGCCCATTTAGGGCACAAGAGCAACAACAAAACCCTAACTCACCTTGCTGCTGGATTGCATGAGAAAAATCTCTTTTCCAGGTAAGGAATTAGAGGGTCAGGGCTAGCCGGTGGTGGGGAGGACTCACCCTGCCAGCTCCAGGATGGAAGGAAAAATACCACAAACCCAAACTTTGCTCCTCAATACTGGTATAAAGCACACGCACACCACTCACGTCCTTAAGGAGGGATGAGGTAGGCATACTGCATATACATCCCTGTATCCCAAGAGGTATCTCACCTGTCCTTTCCTTGCTAAGGGAGGATTTATTTAACCTCCTTCAGTCCAGATTAAAGGTTTGACAGCATGGTAGGCGCAAATCTCCTATAACACAATGTGGAAAATACAAGCCTACCAAAATCCTCAAATTCACACCAGCACAGCCCTGCAAGTTAGGTGTTTTTCACAGCTGGCCGCGTAAGACAGCTAATGAAAATGCAAAAGACAGGAAACATGCCAAACACCATCATGCTCCAGGGGATACCCATCCAACTCCCCGTGCACCCGCAGCCTGGAGTCAGGAGCTGGTGCCCCATCACTTCGGAGAACAATAGCTCCTTCTCCTTATAACTGCCACTTGCTGGTCTGAGCTCTCACACAAACCATGAGAGGAAAATTCAGCCTTTTCTCCAGCCAGGGAAAATTCAAGCTCGCGTTATCCTTTCCAGAGGGTGCCCCAAGCACAGGGCTGCAGATGAGGCCAGGCTGAGAGGTAAAGCATCATCTGGTGTGCAGCCCAGGCAAGGTCACAGAGGCAAGGGGGGATGCTCCAAATCAGACCAAAAACCCAGCAGGTTCCACTGGTGAAAGCCTGGGCATGCAAGGCACTAAAGACAGTGTTCTTGTAAAAGGCACCTAATTAGTACTTGATGGGTGTCTAGAAGAGTTTTAAGCACAGCACTAGTTCCTGCAACAAAATTTCAAGAAGCTTTAGGAAAGGAGCAGTTCTCTACATCCTGCTTTTGGGGATCAGAAACATAAAATGAACTACACAAGTGTAAATTATAGGAAAGCAAGAATCTACAGCTCTCAAAAAACTGCCTATAACATCCCTGAACATCAGCCCCCACTCTTGCCCTCCTTGCTGGCAATTCACACATTATCTTTGCTTTCCTCACACTGACTACAGTTTTCCCAAGTGCTTTCTCAGGCTCAGGGGCTGAGCAAGAAGCAGTGCTGTAAACCTTCAGGTTTTAATAAGGTGCTTTCTGCATCTAATTGGAAATTTTGCTAACCATTTGTCAGCATGTGCTGAAGTCATTACTGGTAACACCTCAAAACAGGAGAATACTGATGTCATAAAATAAACATTTTATAATGATAGATAATTTAAAAAAACAACTGAGGACCTTCCTTTATGTAACAATGAATATAACAATCTTTTCTCATGCTAAATATTATCTGAATTTCCTTCAGATCTGCAATCTGGCTAAAGCTGTAGCACAAGTCATGCTGGTTGCTGACGTACTATTTATAGCAATGTTGAGAACACTGAAATCCATTCTTTGCTCCCAGGACTGTGTGTTTATAAAATTGGGTTCCTTCAAATTGGAACTAACCAAAAAAAATTTTTTTTTTAATTCAGATTTTTTTAGGCTTGATGGAAAGATTAAAATACAAAAAAAAGAGAAAAAAAAAAAAAACCAAGAAAAAAACCCAACCCACACACTTTTCCCTGCCCATTTCAACAGCCTTTTGAGTTCATGTTGCCTTGCAAGGCACTCACAGGGAGGGGTGGAGCTTACCCAGCAGAGAACCAGCTCTCCCCAGCCCAAGGTGTGCTGCACTAAACTCCAGTTCCCCACCAAGGACCTCACAACAGCTTCACAGGTGCCCACAAAAGTGGAGCAGCGACTGGGTTCTCACCATTAATCAAACCCTGGTCAGGCTCTCCTCTGCGCTAGGAACAGTGTGGAAGGGGAAAGCCCCTGCCCTCAAGTTGTTTCTGAGGGAGTTTAGTTAATGCAACTAAAATTATTTTTTAAGGGCTGTAGAACACAGAGCCAGCCAGTGTATTGTTCCTACTTACCAAGCAACACCCACTTTTCATGGGGATAAATTAGCCTTCCCATCTGGTTAGAAATACCCTTCTGGAGTTGTCCAAACACCACCCATCAGTCCCTGATACTGCAGAGACTGTGACTGTGGTTTTGTTTTGAAGAACTCAGACACCACTACTTTGCTGGAAAGAGAAATATCAGGAGAGACCCTGCAGGACAGAGAGCAGGCAGGGACTACTAACACAAAACCCCTGGTGAGAGGGTGTTACCAAACAGAAGAAGCAGCATGAAAAATGAAGTGAAAAATGGGGATGGAAAAAATAACAAAAAGGATTTCAAAACTCAGAGATAGAAGCAAAACTAAATAAAAAGAAAGCAGACACAGCCCATCTCAAAAATCCCAAATAGCTGCAGTTGAGCAGAATGTAAAGAGGACTGTGCTGGAGAGAGGGATTATGTGGAGTTTGCTCTTCCTAGATTCTTGTTAAATCAATCAGCAAGGGGTGAGGAAAGCTATGGATAGTCCCCCAGCAGGACTGGTTTTTGGTGGGGAGATGAGACTGGCAAATAGAGCTTTGTGTAAGGCTGCAGTGGGTTATGCACAGAGCTATTTCTGAGTCTGGGTAGAACTGCTGAGTGTTTCCTAGTTTAGTCACCTTTATAGCTGTGTGCCTCCTAAGACATAAATTTTTCTAGCTGAAGGTAATTTTTCTTAGAAATGGCAAAAATCTCGAGTTTTGAGACCTTAGAAAAAGTAGCAGCAGAAGGGAATTATGCAGCATCTTCTTTCTTTCCGTTCTGCATGTGTGTTATCACCTCTTGTCTCTCTTCCTCAAACTTTGGGTTTTGACTACAATTCCTGCTTCAGTTTTCATAAACATTTGAAGTCCTTCAAGGACATCTTTTCAGGTGCAGAAGGAGCTGGGGGCTATGGCAGCTCTCACAGAGTCAGTCGGAGGGGATGGAGAACAAAGGCTTGAGTCTGTGAAATAGCTTGTCTGGGAGAAATTACAAGCTCTGCTCAGGCTGTCCGAGAGCATTTGCTAGGCCTGAAGAAGAATGGGAGGCTGGAGAAGGAAGTAAAAAAAGTTCTTTTACCCCCAGGCTGTTGTCAGGAAAAAGGCGGTATAGTGATACTGCACTGCTTTTCTCCAAATCTTCCCTGGCTGGAGCAACTTCTAGAGCTGCCTGATCTTTATGAAGGACATATAGTTTATTTCAATGACCTCTGTATACCAGAACTTCCTATAGACGCTGGAGATCTGTGGAGAATCTCCACGTGTGCACAGACAGAGAATCTCAGAATGGTTTGGTTTGGAAGTGACCTTAAAGACCATCCAGTTTAACACCCCTGTCATGGGCGGGGATACCTTCCACTAGACCAGGCTGATCAAAGTGGCCTTAGACACATCCAATGATGGGGAAGTGCATATAAATATATACATATATATACACACACCCCCAAATATATATTTGTAGCCCATACTTTAGTGGGTGACACTCCTAGCACTTAAAAGGAACAGTGACTTCACTGGTAGTGTCTCCCCATAGCACTAAAAGCCATAAGGGACGTGTATGACCAAATGACCAAATCCAGCTGTTCTGGTCTTAAACAGGGAGCTCAGCAAGTGTGACTAGAAGGACAGGGTCTGGCTATTCATGTGTTGGATGACAGCTGTGAGTCAGTGGTGAGATATGACCATGAAAAGGCACAAGTCTCAAGCTCAGTCTCTCTGGCCAGGGACAGCAATTCCCACGTGTCTGCTGTTGTTCCCTGGTCCAAGAGGCTGTGTAAGCATCCCTACACTTCCTTGGATAGGTACCGTGGTATGGGACCTGTCAGTACAGAAAAAAAATGAGCAAATCCAGGCTTCAGTGGGCAAATTTTGATACTTTCAGACAGGGAGCTTGCCGTGTGGTTCTTCTCTGCTCTTTTTCTCCTGACTCTCCAGCAGCTGTCACTGATGTGAGAGCGAGCCCTGTGAAATGGTGGTTGTGGAGTGAGACTTTGGTGCTGGGGTTTTGGCTCAAGCCTGAAACCAAGTCTGGCTGAATGGGTTCCTGACAGAGAGGGGCTCTTGGGAGACTGTTGAGATCCTCTACTGAAACGCAGGCTGTTTTATGGTTTCTCTCTGAGGCTGGGACTGATAGTGCTGGTAGTGTTTAGACTGAAGCTCAATTGTGTTTTAACAACAGCTTTTCCTGGCGTGACAGAGAGGAGCATATCCCAAAATCTGTTTTGTTGTGCCTGGACTTGTGTCTTAGCAGTGTTTAATATTCTGGGTTTGGATGCTCTATAAATAAAGCAAAAGCCCCATGAGTCTCTGTGGGACAGTCTCTATCATCTCTTCCTGATTTTAAGAGAGGCACCCTGGAAATTCAAAATCCAAATATGTGCATGAGAAAACTGGAGTGTGGCATCCAGCATGTTCTGCTCCCCAATCTTGCTGCTGCCCTGAGGGGGACCAGATTAGGGACAGGCAGTGGCTTATGTCACCAGGCCTTTTTTGTCTCACATGACGGAGGGATGAGACACCACATGAAATGAAAGAAAGTAAGAATAAATCCGGAGGAATTTGTTATAACATGGAATTTTTAATCTTAAAATATTAATGAGGTCTTAACCAGAGGGGATGACCACACGTATGTGTACAAGTACCTGATCCAGTGCTGGAGGAAAGGATTTAGGAAAATAGATCATGGGCAGGTAACAGACTGAAAGAGCAAAGAGCAGGACTTCCCCAGCTGAAGGGCTGATCTCCCTCACAATAGTTACTCACTGCTGGAGTGTTTGAGCTGTCAGGACCAAGACCAGAAACATCTCAGAAGAAAAAATCACAGTAATTACTGTGAAAAGGCTGATACTAAATGTCTTATTGTGACTTACTAATTTAAAACCAGGGCCATAGCTACAGTGTCATATGAAACACTCTATCAACTCAAATAATTTGATTAATTTGAAAATATCAGCTCAGGTGATTTGAATGCTTTTCAAAAAGTATTTCATAACAATTTTTTTTCCTTTGTTGTGAAAGCAGAGAGTAGGCTCTCTTTGTCTTTGATTTGTAAAATCTCTATTGCCACAAACAACCATATCACTGAATGAAGCATACAGTTAAACCACTGAATGAACAAAAAATAGAACAACATTCTCTCTGTTTTTAAAGGGTATTTTCTTTTTGTTACAACCCTTACCAGTAATGAAAATTATGTGCACATAACAACAGGAGGAAAATAGATTCTTAGGATGATTTTCACAGCTCCCAAGCAGGACATCTAGTGCAAAATCTGCTCCACATGAATATGAGAGTTGCAGGGTTTGGGGTGGTTTAGTTGTCTTTCATCTAATTCTTTTACAGCAACTCACTTTCTTGTGAGGAAATCCCCTTTTGTCTTGTAAAAACAAAACATTTAGGTCATGGGGGGAAAACATAAATTGACAACTATTGATAATCAATGAACATGTCAGTAATACATGTTAAAATTCATGAGTTTTGTATTTTAATGTTGTACTTCTCTGATATTTGAGCTATTTTTTCTATCTTTTATAATTCAGATGTAGTATAATTCTAATTCACAAAACAGTTAATTCTCAATCCTCATTTGTTCAAAAGCCTTTTTACACATTTTCAGTAAAGCAAACAGGGCCTAAAAATAAGATTATTTGGCTGGCACAAAGTGAATGCGGCATGAATGAGAATCAGACCCCTTACCTAAAAAGCATCAAAAAGAAAACCTGCCTGTTTTCCATGGTGACAGGATAATTTTTTCCTGTAATGGCCTGATTATATGCATATTTACATGTTAATCTAAGTTTGCAAGAAAGAAGTTCAAAGTGAAAATCAGGGAAGCCTAAATATTTTATAAATATTAATATTTTTTGTTTTGGTGTGCAGTTTGTCACAGAGGATGTTTTTCAGTCAAACTAACTCTATGTTGCCATCATAATGCCGTGACGTGCCTGGCTACACATACCAGTTATCATCTCCATTCCTTGTGCCAGAGCCAGAGGGCACGAGGGGGCTTTCCTCTACCTCTGGTTTGGATGAGTGGGTTTGGGAGAGCAAATAACAAATAAAAAAACCTAAACAACAAAACAACAAAAACAGTGTCCAGATACTGATAAAAGGACTGGGGTGAGAAAGCTGTCACCCGAAGACTTGAAATCAGTGATGTGAGCTCCGGAGAGAAGGATTTTGAAACCACAAATTTGAAACGGAGCCTCAGCATCTGACGGGTAACCTGCCACCCTTCCCGCAGGCCATTCCCTGTGTGATTTGCTGCGGGATTGGGATGTGTGTCAAGAGGTTGGGGCAAGCCCAATTTCTGCCTGGGGATCAGGAATTCCTTTCCTGGTTGCATCCTTTCCAGCACAGCATGAGGCACTGAAGCCATCCAGCTCTGCACTCCCGTGGCACACGGTGCGTCCCCCCATTTCCTGGGGGGATTGCTGACCTGGGGAATGCTGCAGCATCCACCTAGGGTTGCTCGTTCCTTCCAGGCTGCAGCTGGTCTCGTTCTGATCCGACACGGAGCTAAATCTGGAACAAGTCCTCTGAGATCAGTGGCGCTTCCCTCTTACAAAGCCACTGTACGGAAGGCAGATTATCCCAGACCAGATGTCACTTTCTGCAGCCGCTGCGGCTCCGGCACAGAGTGGGTTTGACTGTCTGCACCTTCCGAGCTGTTCTTGGGTTCTTGATTGCTGAGTTATGTTATTACGTTCTTGCCCTCACCTCAGTTTCAGCACGAGGATCCAGGAGAGCCATTATTTATTAAAAGCATTTATTGTTTGTCTACCTTATATTTTCAGGAGCTCAGTTTGTTGCTCTTAAACACAGGTCTGGCACCTTAAAAAATGTTCTGCTACAATAAAGCTTAGAATCATCACAGTCAAATTGAGGATACACAGGGATCAATATTTTATACAATATTAGGGGTGAAATATATAGTTTCATCCAAAAAACCTGGAACTGTTCCTCAATCACTACAACTCTAAAATATCCTGAAGTGTTTCAAGGCTCGTGATTAAATCATGAGATCTGTCAGCACCAGAGCACGCAGAGCAGCCCCTTTTAATCTTTCAGCCAAATATGATAATTGTTTTTCATCTCCCATTCCTTGCTCTGGTTCTGGCCACACATAAACTATTTTCTCCTATTGAACAGATTTTCAACAGCACCAAACCACCCTGTCTCAGGTTCCTTCCTGGCATATCTCTGCCTCTCCCAGAGGATGAAAGTAAATGAGCTTCATACTGTCCAAACCTGCTATCTGGGCAATTCATCTTTTCTTCCAGAATGAAGGAAAACCTTTCCTGGCTCTGACGAGCTTATGATTTCCAAAGGTTGCATTTAACTCAGAGTGGAGCAGAGACAGAATTTATTACTTGTATTGGAAAGTAATTTACTGTCTTGGTCATGGGTTGGAAGCTGTGGGAATGGAGGAAAAAATGCTTTGTTTGAAAGCTTTGCCAAGAAAACCAGGTCCCTATTGGATGTTTAGCAGATTTGACATTTGATTTTCTTCAATTGCATTTGCCATAGGTAATTGTGTTGTTGCTGAGGGAGAAGAGGTGGTTCTGTACAGGCCAGAATACACTTGCTTGTGCAGGACCCCTTGAATTTGCACATATAAAAGCTTCCTCCTAAACGTCTGTGCAGTCAGACCCTGTCACACACATTATTGTGAGGAAAGTGAAAGAGAGAAGGTGATCCAAACATGAATAGATTTGGAGATTGCAAATCATTTGCACACTGCTGGTCCCACTCTAATCTGCAGCAGAGCATCTGAACCTCTGTTCATTGGAGGCTTAGAGGAGCAAAGCACCTGTATGTTCAAATGAACTCCTTTTGCTTTGGATTCAGGCATAGAAAGACATCAAAATAACACCAGGGATAGCAAGTGGCTAAAATATACATAGTTTTTCATTACCTAATATGCATCTGCTTTCTCATTTCACATTTTATAGTTATGACATGAAAAGATCTCTTTGGAGCTATTTTGTGCAGGTAGACTAATTTGGGAAGAGAGAAATGGAGTGCCATTACATAGCTTGAGTTTAATTTTGAACAGAGTGAAATGGAGCAGAGGACAGTGCTCTTCTCTATAGCTCGAGTTTAGGTCTGGGGAGAGACAGAGGGTTTTCCCTGAAAGTTCATACCTGTTGTGCTACCCGAGAGAGGCAACTTCTGCCCATGTTTCTCCAATCCTTGCTGTACCTTGATCGTGTATAACCTTGTAGGGAAAGAAGTAGGAATATCTGACATCCTCTCCTCTGATATGTGTTGTATTTCACAGCAGGAGTTTAATGCCTAGCCATAATATTTTCCTATAACACAGCATGCAAGTCAAAATTCCCAGTACTTTCAATTACTGGACACCTGAGAGAAGAAAACTGCTGCTGATAGGATTAGCAGTGGTGCAGGGTAAGTGGCACGCAGTGACCTGTGAGGACCTTGGAGCAGTTCCAGGAGCTGATTTCTGCGCAGGAGCAGGGCTGTGTAGTGAGTGAAGGGTGGCCAGAGGCCTGCCCATCATACCAGGGTGAGCTGGGCAGCTGTCGCTGCTGTTTGCAGCAGAGATTGAGCACTGAATGCTGTACGAGTGTGAGAGCAATCCCAGAAACTATTGCTGGTGGCAATAGGAGTCCCATGAATTTCCTGGGGGCAGAGTTGGGTCTCTGATTCCCTGCATATTTCAAGCCAGATATTGCATCTTCAAGCTGCCACAGAAGGAGACAACCAATGTTGTCTCTTGTGCTTATAGATACAGCAGCATGAGATCTCATCTGATGTGATAATATGCTGCTGATTCTGGGAGCTACAGCAGGTCTCCATACGTGATTGAGCAGCTCGGTCACACTGAAAATGTCAGGCTGCACCAGTCATGGCATTCCTTTGGAATGATCATTTATGCCATGATATGAAACAATGAACAACAACCCAGTTATCGCTCATTCAAGACAAATGTTGTGATTATAGTGACAACAGATAACCTAGGAGAGGTATCAAAAGGCAGAGCACCAGACAGCTCACACAGTCCAAGGTTCTCTGGCTTCATTTGGATGGGAGTGTGGTTTGTGCTTCCCTATCACAGGGCATGGTTTCAAGCACAGGGAAAAAAGAATCCTTTACATGGGCTGATGCTTTGGTACTCTGGATTTAAGAATGAGGACTGATAGTACAGGTGAATATACCCTGGAGCATCACAAGGAAAAGCAGCTCACCTGAGGTAGGAGGGACAGAGACCTCTGACCGCCACTTCATGCCGTCTGTGAAGCCCCAAATATGGTTTGGGCATCTGGATTTGCCTTGCAGGCAAAATTTAGGTGATAACTGGTGCAATGAGTTCCAAAGGGGGTGCAATGAGGGCTCTGAGATGTGGTACCTGGGAGGGAAGGAAGAAAGGAGGAAAATTGTAGCCCACTTGTTTCATATATCTCAGGATGTAGCCTCCAGAGTTGGTAAAAAGCTTCTGCAGCCTTCAGTTCCTTATCTCCAGTCAAAACACAATCCAAAGAGATTTTTATTATGTTAAAAAAAAAAAAATCAGAAACAATATCAGAGTGTTATAATAAACAGAGAAAAAAAATGATGGATACCCATAGTCAATAACTGGCATCCAGCAGATAATCTCACCTGTTACAGAATTTACAGTGGTCACCACCAAATAAAATTACTCAAGTACATGAGTAAAAAATGCTTTTTGAAAATCAGTTGCGCTGGGAGGACGCACAGATATGGCAGTCAAGGGGCAGCAGAGCTGTCATGCATCAGCATTTTTTCCTAAACTCCCTAGTGCCAAGGTGCCTCTGGCTACCCTTAGGTAGTTGGATGCCTTAGGGGTTTAACTGTAATTACTGGCCTACAATCTGTGTTCAGGAAAGCTGTGATTCTAAGAAGTCTGTAAAGATTTCTCATTCCTTAGTCCTGTGTCAGGCAGAAGCAAGTGGCTTGGGCTGTGCATTATATTTACAGGCATTCCCAGGCAGCTCTTCAAGGCTCCTTTTGCACCTCTTTCTTCCATTTGCCTGTTACAAAATGAGAAGTTTTCATGGCTAGCAATCTGAGATGGAATAACTCACTCCTGGTTAACTACAGAATAGCCTGAGCTCATAACCTCATAGTAGGAAGGGTTATGCCCCTGTGTTTAAGTGGGGCACTTCTTGTTGTCTCTCTGTGGGTAGAAATATCCTCTCAGATGCAAAATCTGTATTTCCTCACAACAAAATTCAGCAATCAAGAGTTTGACTAGCTCTTAGTGCTTCCAAAATGGATGGCATAATTAAATTACTTAGAGCCTGCTGTAATCAGGAGTACACAGTAAATGAATATTCAACCTGTTCTCATTGTTAGGGATCATAAAGAAACATCTTCTCTTTAGGTGGGTTATTTTTTATTGTCTACAGGGTCATCCAGAAGATGGTGCCACAGTTCTGCCTGTGAAATGAACGCCAGCCCAGAAGAGAGTCCTTGCACAGAAAATAGTATTTCATAGGAATTTAAGAGCAAACTTATTTTCAAGGGCAGTTCATAGCTCCAAAACTGACATTAAGTCTGTATTAAGGCTCATATTGAAAACTGGGGCAATGTGTCTTCATTGCTTTTGCTCTGTGTCACTCCAGGCAAGGTCAGCCAGCACAGCAAGGAAGAGAAAACCCTTCCAATCTCCCCATTCCCTTCTGAAAAAGGGACAGATCTTTGGGTATTTGTTAAACTGCTTGTTCTGGGTAACAGCAAGACATCAAAAATGATAAATAAGGTGAGGACAAAAGAAGCCTTGTTCTGGATACTTCATGAGGCTTCAGTGGCAATAGGAAG
Source organism: Machaerirhynchus nigripectus (assembly GCA_013397975.1). NCBI lineage: Eukaryota > Metazoa > Chordata > Aves > Passeriformes > Dicruridae > Machaerirhynchus > Machaerirhynchus nigripectus. The sequence continues at coordinate 166,025 of VZRQ01002297.1, forward strand.
TGCACCATAAATAGAGGCTGTAGCTGTTTCTGTTAGTTAAGGAAGGACAGCATTTCTGAGTCTCTGTGTCACTAAAAGAAAATGATGTCAAGACTGTAGATCCTTTTAATAAGATTAAATATTTTTTTTTCATTTAACAAAGGTTTGCTTTAACATAGAAGGAAAAAAATGAAAACTGAGATTGGTACGAAGCAAAATCTTTGCTCCTACCAAAAGCAGGCATTTAATTTTTTTCTTTTATTACAATTTTCTGTTGTCTGAGGTCTCTTCTCTGTAGCTCAAGCAATTTGTCATCTGATTAGTCTGATGAAGCATAGAGAAGTCATTTGAACTGTAAATTTTCTGCAGGCAAAATAAAATGCAAACAAGAAGAGCTTCCTGTGCCTGCCAAAGTGATGATACTCAGAATACAAATAAGAAAAAGCCATGCTGACAGCATAAGCTATTTTTATGTTCTGTCATTGGCTCCAGGGCATGGCAGTTTGAACAGGACCGCATCTGTATTCTCAAACCCAAATAAACCATGTAGTCTTAAGTGAAGTTCATGTCTTACAGAATAGCTCTTTAATCACTGTGAAAGGATACACTGCAGGAAGGATGAATCATGATGTTGATTCACACTCAAGCTGTACATTTACTGTTCAGATCAACCCGGACACAACAGCTCGAGAGAAGAGGGTTTCCTGCTGCTGACAGGAGATGTGCAGGAGGAGCCAGCAGGGACTTCTCTGCTGGCAGCAGGAGCTGATGTATGTTCCACATACATCAGTACGTTCCACACACATCAGTACGTTCCACACAACTGTGGTTCAGTCCTGGAGCTTTTAGAAGCCAACATCACGACCTGGCTTGTTGTGGTGCCTGGGCACAGACACATGGGCATGTTCCGGGTGTGGGTCCCCTTCCACCCTCCCACGGTGACGCCACAACCTCCCCAGAGTGGCTGGATTTATCACCTGAAGTTCACCTCCAGGGCAAACACTCACAATAGGACAGCCCCCACTTCGTCACTTGGATGACAGGAATGGGGAGAGATGCTCACCTGGGGCTGTCCTTTCCTTCAGCCTTAGCAGCTCTCAGCCTTGCTCTCACATGGCTCCTCTCTGAAAAGCAGCTGTGGCCTCATTCCCTTCTGTAAAACCTACGGCATTTAGAAAACAATCGCTTTCTCAGCACTCTTACGCTACTGAATTACTGTACAGACAGAAGTCGCGTACTCATTACCTGCCAAGATGCACTTAACAACTCTGGCTAATTGCAATAACATCTTGCTTTTATAAACTTTTTGCCACTGCTGGACCTCCAAGTCTTTTGGGACATAAGTAGCATTAGCAACAGGCAAGATTTCCCACACCAAGTGGAGCCGAAAGGAGCATTAATAGGACTGTAGCTAGCAAATGGACCGTGCAATGATATAGAGGCCTCGATCCCTCAAGGTCTTAAAAATAATCCTCTGGAAAATATTGTGGGAGCAACAGGAGACTTTCATGATGCAAAGGAACTGCTGCTTACGAATTTCTGGAAAATAATCTTACTTCCTTTAGCTAAGCATCACAGGGGAACTTCTGCCAAACCAGGGAGTGTTTTACTATCCAGGCACTATTCATTCAACACACTACAATTTTAGTTAAGTAATTCTCTCCTGAATTAGAAAATCACTTTGATCTCCAGAACAAATAACTCTATGAAGCCAGGAACTTGCCTGGATTTGCACAGATATTCCCACAGCACTTTGCACTTCAGGAAACCATCCTCTGCTTCAGCAGAGCTAGAGGAAGCTTCCCACTGGGGCTGAATTTGGCAGCCAATCATCCCAGCTAAAACCCTCTGTTCAGTTACAGTGGAGGTAATAACCAAGCTTGTCACCAAACTTAAATGTAGTTCTTATCTTAATTCGGAACAGTGGCTGAAGGCTTTGCTTCTCTCCTTGCCGTCCCCAGCATTTGCTTGGCTAACTGTTCAGCAGCTGCTTGGGCCATGTGGTTTTCTGGCAACTGCAGGGTGTTCACTCACTTGAGTGGCGCCACCGGCCACGTTGTGAAGGGATGATTGATGATCTGATCAGAGCCATGACTGTGTTTCCACCCACGCTTGCTGCCAGTCCCTTTCAAGAGAGAGACGCCCTGCTGCCATGTTCTGCTTTGATGCATGAGTGAAGCAAAACACACAGCCGGATGAGTCCATCAGGCTTTTTACAGCTTTAGACAGGCCTGGCTATGACTTTATCTTGACTTTGCTTCTGAGCAGCTGAGTAGGCTCAGGGATGCTCCCAGTACGCCCCAAAACCAGGAGCTCCTTGGCAAAATGCCTCCCACCCTGGATGCCCAGGATGGATATCATCCTGCATATAAAAAACTTCAAAAAACCTGGCCTGGTGAGGATGTGAAAAGGGTGAGAGATATGTCCTGGGTGAGTGACCCAAACCTGGGGCCTGTAACACCAGTGATCTCCCAGGCCCCAGAAACTTTGTGAAACAAACAAAAGTAGATAACTCCCATGCTCCCTTCTTTTCTCAAAGAAAAATGGGGCTTTTCAGTAGGAAAGAAGTTGATAAATTGATTTTATTTTAATTTTTATTAGCCATATTGCTGCAGGAAGAGGGGAGGTTGGGAGTTATGCCAATCCTTTCTGGTGGTGCTGACTGGAAGGTCCTGCATTAGGAGATGTCAATGTTGTGATGACTTAGCCAGCATGCAGTGAGGGCTTGTGGGAGAGCTTTGAACTGTAAATCCACTTGCTGAAATCCACCCGACTCGGGTTTGAAAGAAAGGAAGGAAAAATAATGCCCAGATTATTAGCATTGAATTTTGCCTTTTTCATTAGGACTTCACCCTGCAGGAGAAAAAAGTGAAGGCAGAGCTAATCTCATGGAGAAAATTGAAGCCCAAAACAGATTTTCATGCTCTATTTATTACAGCAGATCAGAGGTTTTGTATGAGATCCTTGGGAATGTAAAAAACAGTGAGTTTGTTTAGAGCAAAGGAGCAGTTGCATATTTTCTCCTGCCTCAACACAAAACTCAGCTGTTTTCTCAACCTGAACTTGGTCCTGGTCCAAGAACTGATGTCAGGAATGAAGGTCCTTGTTGCTGGCTGAGAATCTGACCCCAAATGCCTCACACAAGCAGAGTCAGCTACAGTTGGGCTGGAGAGAAACCTCTTTCCCCTGCACTGGAGGGAGGACACATCACCCCGGGTGTTGTAAGAGGCATTATTATTTTGTGCTCAGATGGTGCTGGTACCAGTGCCAGCCTCTCTAGCATGAGGACACTGAGATCCAACAGCCTGGAACACCTGGAGACCCGCCTCATTGGCTGGGTATGCCGTGAGTATCAGGCACCTGCTAGAACCACGACCCAATGCAGGAGCAGCCAGTGGGCACTTTGCAGAGCTGTGGCTGAGGACAGGTACTGTGGCAGGGCAGGAGGGAGACTCTGAGCCCCAGCAACCTCTCAGCACCTTCCCTCTTTGCCTAAATGCACTCAGAAATAGAGCCCTGCTTCCTCCCTCCAGACAAGTACTTTCCCCAGCAATGCTACTGGTTTTTGGCTGCTATTTCAGATGTGTGGTAATTCACTGGTGCAGCCGTTAGGAACACGCATGCCCTCATTTTCTCTTTCTGGGATCCAGCTGGGTGCCTTGGGGGTGTTAGAAATCCTCTAACAGGAAATTAAACCAAAATTCCCAGCTCCCAGTGAGAGGGCTGTGTTTGTAGCCCAAGCTTTGTCTTTCAGGGAAAATGGCCCCATTTATCAAGTTATCTGTGAGAGTGAGTAGGCCTCATGCCAGGAATGCTATCAGCCTGCTATCGGCTGCCTGCTGAATTACTATTCAGTGACCTTTGAGAAGATTATTGGAATTATATTGAATTTCAATGGAGGATGCTGGAGCCTCCTTGATTTCAGGCCTGCTCTCTGCCCTCTATTAAATCTCTGAGCTGCCAGCACAAACTACTGGGTCCAAGGCAATGGGAACTGTTCTAGCTGGTTGGCTGGTGTGATGGCTTTCCATGTGTGTGATCCATCTGACAAGTTGTGCTCTGCATCTAAAATCAGCAAGACTGTCATGAACAATATTCATCAAAAGTGAGATTTTTGGTTTTCATTAGCAGCGGTGCAGGGTTTTCTTGCGGGATACATCATGCTGAGGTAGATGCGAATGAGCTGATCTTTTCTTTAGGGGTCTGCATTCATTTGTGCAGAAGAAGGAGGGTTTAGATTGATATTTCCTTAAATGAACATAACAGAAGATGCGGAGGAGAGAACTTAATTAACAGATTCAATCACAGAATTGCTTTCAAGGCTCTTCACAGGTACTAGGGAAAGAAAGATCCTAACTGATGGGAAGACTTTGAGTGTGCTGATGGTAATAACAAATGGTCCCAGGCTGGTTGAGTTTGAATCATGGTCCTCTAGCTGGAGAGGGAGCTGGTTTCCCAGCCGGACAGACCCATTCTAACAATGCTAAGGAGCCATTATATTGTTGATGGATTAGTACATAGAAGAGGGAAGACAAGGCTTGTGAATTGTGGCTTGTGAACCCTTCAGCAGGAACTGCTGGAAACGCCAAGAGTGCAAGTGTGCAAGAGTCTTATAAGCTTTCTTATGAATTCTGTCCTATGAAGAATTCTTGAGTGTACTTGAAATGGAGCTGAGCTGTGCTGCAGGGACTTCCTAACAACAGAGCCTGTTCTCTGCTCTTCCTTATCAGTATAAGCAGCATTAGAAATTAGGCAGGACTTCAAGCATCTCAATTATTGATTCATTTACAAGCCCCAGGATTCATAACCCTGGACAAAATTCATTGCCAGGAACAGCATCATTTGTTACCCGTTTACTGCTGTGACAATGTTCAAACGCAGAAATACACACTGGAGGTTTCTAGGTCTGTGGTTCCTGTGATGGGAAATACATCTAATAATCCAAAATTCATTTTGTACTGTTTCCAATAGTGGGAAAACTGTTTTTGCCTTGTTGCACTTCTGTCCCTTCTTGGGTTGTGCTGGGGTAAGGGTCAGGGAATGGGGTGATCTGCAGCCTTTATGAGAGCTAAAACCAATCACGCTTTCTTTCTCAAAATAGTTTAATTTGTAAGACACGTAAGCAAGACACAGTGGAGTTGCACACTCATTTGTGTGAGCAGAGACACATACTGTAATCACAGCTACATTTCTAAGAATTACACTAAATAATTACATATCTATTACACTACAGACTCACAAACCTGGCAACACTTTCAGGGAAGAAGATCTGTTATAATAGTCTGTATTTAGAAAAAATACTTAACACTTAAATTAACCAAACATATTATTGCAAAGCAAGTGAGTATTTCTTATGTTTGCCATTGAGCATGTACAACCACTTAAATCGGGGGTGTTAGTAATGGCCATCAACCTTTTCGTTCGCCAAAGAGCATATATCTGACTGTGAGAAGGCGGTAGGAACATAGAGAAATATTTAATGCTGAAGTACACGCAATTGATCTGCACTATACCTGCAATTTGCTCAGCTGCCACTTGATGGGGCCGAACGTCTCCTTTTGAGACAGGAGCCGCTCGCTTCCCCCTCCGGCCGGCGGATGCGCCGGGAAGTTGGGCAGCGGCCGGGGCGATGGACGGTGGTGGTGGTACCCAGTCTCCAGCCTTTGAAATCATAACCACACTAGGAGTCTGTCACTCTTTCTCAAATCTCAACGTGCTTCCCTTGCCTCCTCCTGTGCTATTCATGGTTGCACATAAAATTGCTCTCTAAACCCTTCCGCTTTGCCCAAGGAAAAAAGTGGTACCCGTGCTGCAGCGAAGGGCAAAGGGCTGGTATGGAGGATCTGGCTCTTTTGGGCAGGTCAAGTGGCCTCACAAAATACACGTGCGTGGATCTGACTTCTCTGAAGCCAGGAGAAATTGTTTTCCTATCTTTACTTTCTGAGTAAGTAAAAAAAAAAACCTTCCATGAAATATTTCCCAGCAGAATGGAAGTAATCTTCCTCCTCCAGTCAAAGCAAAACATCCAATTTGGGTTTCTCCAGTTGAAAAGGGGAGTGGAAAAAAAGTAGGGGGACTGATGGAGAACTGATGAGATGGCAAGGGACTGGAGTATATGCCAAGGGGCAATATACTGGAACACCATAGTTTGTGGGTATCTGTGCTGGGGTTGTTGTTAAAAGGAGCTGTTGTGTCCCTCTCCCTTCTTCCTGGAGCAAACAGCTGTGGAGTTCCAGGATATCAGCTTGGCTTAACACAGGCCAGCAACTGGCCTTGCATATTCTAGAACTAATACAAAGAAAGCTGTGTGTCAAGGTGAATAAGAGCATCCAAACCCAAGCCTTGTACAGCTATACCTGGGTGGCCCAGAAAAGCCACACATTCAGGGAATCAGGCTCCAGAAAAGGCACAACAGCACTCAGAATTACCTCTGTCTGAGCTGGTGGCTGAGTCTGAGACTCAGATGTATTCAATAAAAAGCCAATATTTCATTACATGTGATCTAAACTGGGATGTCCTTGTCTGAACTGGCAAATATATGAAAGTCATAAAATATGTTCATGAAGAATAAGCATCTGAGTAGATGAAGGAGAAAAGAAAGTAAACCAGTGTTTCTGCACAGGTAGGGTGTGTAGGCTTGCAGGCTGTTGCCGCAGTTCCATGCTCCAGAGTTACCAAGCTGTGCAGCATTCACGGTCTGGCTGATGGTGTGGTCTTTAAACTTCCCACTCACTACTTGGCATCGTTTTTGGAGCACAACACCCAACAGGGCCAGCGTCGTTATCTTAATACTTTGCTGTTGGTAAAGAAACTCCCTTATATTGTGCAAACATGCCGTATGCTGGCAGGCAAAGGAGTGGTGCTAAATTGCATAAACTCTGAATATGAGTTTAAACATAGAGATTTTTTTAAAACACAGAAGCATCTTCCTGTAGTAAATTGGAGATTGCAGCTCATTACCAGCCCATAGGAAGAACAAGGCAGGATGGCAACAGCACCGCTGGGCCAAGGGACCACGACTTGTCAAGGGGGGGCTAATCAAAGTCTTTTTCTTCCCCTGTATGATCACAGCTACTTGCAGAAGAGTACTTCTGCTTGCTTTCACCAAAGTTTATTACTTTGAGTTACTCAACAGTGAATTGTGACTTTTTACATGGGCAGATAATGATAGAACAAGGGGAAGCATTTCTACACTAAATCAGGAGAGCTGTAGATTAGATGTTACAAGGAAATCTTTTACAGTGAGTGTGATGAGGCTCTAGCACATTCTACCAAGAGAAGCTGAGGATGTCCTCCATTCCCTGAAATTTTCAAGGCCAGGTTGGACAGCATTTGGAGCAAACAGGTCCAGTGGAAGTTGTACTTGCCCATGGACAGAGAGGTTGGAAAGAAAAGCTCCTTAAGGTCCCTTGTAACCCAAACCATTCCATGATTACATGACTCTCTGATTTTATATCTCTGTCAGACAAATACAAAGCTGATTCATAAAACAAGTGAAATGTGGCATGTTTAACAGGGTTGTACATCCAACAGTGGATTCATGATGGTGTCCCCAGGAGATATTATTTGTTATGATTATTAAGAAATGATTGTATGAAAAATGGATGATTGTTTCTAAAAATTAAATGTGAAAAAACAGCACCTATTTAGCAAAACAGCAGGCTAAAGAGACGGTAAAGGTGCTGTTCCCCAAAGAGCAGTGCAGGCTTGAGCCTGTTTCATGTATTCACAGCCTTTGAAAACAGTGTAAGGTAATGAAGTTTAACAAAGAAAGCTTGAGGCATTTTCACCACAAAGAAAATCTGACCACTGGGGAATAAATATGTGACATTAGTAGAATGAAAGCCCCAGCTAATGCTTCTAATGAACAATTCTGCTGTAAGTCAAGGGCGTATTATTCCTAACTGATTGCTCTCTGTTGCTAACAGGCTGAGGAACACAGAGTATTGATAAGGGAAGTGGGAACCGAGGATGTAGCAGCAGACAGCTTCCTGTAATCCTACATGGATCTAATGGTACACTGGTGAGCCCTGATCTCAAAGAAAGATGTCCTGCGAGGGGACCCTGAGATGCTGCGGGTATATGAGAAAGGTCGATGAGAACTCAACTGCTTTGGCGACACAAAACAAAGGCTCTGCATGGTGTTTAAGGGAAGTACGTTGCCCAAGAGCCCCAGCTGTAAGTGGCATAGTGAATGTTGGACCTGCTCGTATCAGAGGAGAGCTGACTGCCTCAGCAGGTAATGCGGTTGGTGACAAGCAGTGTGGAACAGAGGGGGCACAGCATGGCATATCACCCTCCTTGGCCCCACCGAGCACAGCCCTGAGCGATGTCGAGGCCTGAAGGCTTTGCTGGTCAAGGGACTGTGTATCCAACAGGGAGGCCAGTGGCAGCTTGCCAGCCCTGGGGGGGCAGGGGTGAGTGGGAAATTAAGATAACTGGCAAAAATAAGTAGTTCTACATTAAGTACAAAAGAGCAATACTTGGTTAATTAACTTTCTGGGACAGTGAGATTGCTGCAGCTGAAGGGGTAGTGCGAGTGCCTCTTCTGGACCCCTCAAGTCCATCCCTAGGTGATGTGGACAATGTCAAGCCTGGATATGCCCATTGTGTTGACAGCTGAGACCATCACTTTTTTCTGCAGGTCCCTCTGTGCCTCCCTCCCTTCAAATGGTGGGGCTGAGAGGGAAAACCTCCGCCGAGGGATGAGCATGACTGTGTGTTCACATCCAGCTACTAGAGCAGTGTCTAGTGGCTTCCAAAAGCCAAAACCCCTCTGATGGTGACGCTGGCTCTGCTCCTTCCTCCTCACACTCCTTCTCACTGTGCAGGCAGCTGCCATTGGCTGGGTGCTGCCTCCAGGAACAGGAGGGTTGCAGGGACCCGAGAGTGAAGCCAGTGTTGCTGTCAGCAGAGCAGGAGAGGCTCTTGTAAGCACAGCGCAGAACCAGCTGTACGTATTTCTTTCATCCCCAGTCATTTTGATTTTCTCTGGGTTTGAGAGAACTAGGAGGGGATTCCCCCTTTGAAAGAAAGAACAGTAATAATTTTCCATTTCCTCTGCCTTTGCCTCGGAAAGGATTTTTTTACGTTTTACACAATTTGCTTGGTAGCATACTTAAGGCTGAGATAGAACTCAAGACATTTTGAAAGGTAGCTGGTCCTGCATTATTCCAGGTGTTTGGCTGGCTTATAATGCTCTGGGGGCAGCACACCCAAGAGTGTAGAGGTCTGTGGAGGGGAGATTTTTAGGAAAGCAAATCTTGGGCACCATCCATCAAGGGGAACTTAAAGATCTTTCAGAGTGTTTAATGAAAAAGGCTGCATTATCATCCCTATCTCAAGTAGATCCGTAGATATTATTAATTGTACAGAAACTGCTAAAACTTTTAGCATTCATAGAAAGATCTATGAGCCTCCCTGTCACCAACTCTGCCAGTGCTGGTAGCTTCCTGTAGTTGCCTGCAAATTTCCATCTTCAAAATATTCCCAAAATGCCCATCCTTCTGGGAGGCAAGATGCCAACATTGCAGGGCAGCCCTGTGTGGCTGATCCTAGTGAGAGGGTTACTGTCAGCTTCACATGGGGCTCTTTTGATGTACCTATGGTAATTATCTGTATTTCAAGGCCTGTATTTCCAGGCACATTCACCATCATATAAAAGTTGGATATTTGTTAAGTACCCTGTCAAGTACAGTAATGTCCTATTGATTTTGATTATGCTCAAAAGCAGTTGAGCATAAATTAACAGTGGAATATTTTAGAATTCTCTCTCCAAATACCATTCCAGTATCTCCACATTTTCAATCTATTTGTAGTAACATTGTCTCGAGTTTAACAGGATGAGCAGTTCATGCACTACTGCACTGACAGCTTGCACAAACTTTCCTTCCCCCAACCTATGGCATGCAATGCTTTCAGGGTGTTGAGGTTTTCATACAGGAATGCATTTTTTTGGTCACTATTTTCATGAAGCATCACTAAAAAAGTCAAGAGAACATAATCCCTGGCCTAAGCACTGCTTGAGTCTGTTGGTTAATCAATATTATCCTTACAAAAATAGCAGCAGCGTGACCCATTTCTCAATTCCTTTTTGGTTTGTGTTTCCTTCTGTTCCCTCATCAGTTATGAATCACCTCTGGACACTTGTCAGCACTTTGCAGTTGGCCCTCTATTAGTCTCTGAGAGTGTAGGGCCATGAATACCTACACTCAGAGAGAAAAAGAAAGACTTTTTGGAAACTTGCCTAAATTTCCAGGAAAATTCTCTTGTCCAGGAGAGGTTCACACTTTATTTCAAAGTATGAAATTTTTTCACTTTATTACTTCAAAGTCAGCCTGGTTTCAAGACAGTGTGTTTGGTTTGCCCCATATGAGTGACCACCCCGTCCTTAATAGGGAAGTGGGAATGGCTCTGCATCAGAACACAGCAGAGGTTTGCCCTGGCCTTGTCTCCAGGAAAGCCAGTTCTACCCTTCTTCTGAATTTTTTGTAGGTGATTGCTGCCTTCATGGGAACTGTTGCTATCAAACAATTCTTGTCCCTGCTTTGCAAAAAACACAGGTTAAAAAACCTTCTAAAGAGGCCCAGTTTTTACAGAGAAGGAGGAGGAGCAGAAGCAGAAGCAGGAGACTTCTGAAGAGTTGACATGATTTCCTTCTTTGAAGCAAAGTAAAATTTAAACTAAAGGGGAAATTCTCTGTTCATAAGGAGACTGCTTTGATTTTAAACAATGATTTTTTAGTGGGAAGTAGAAAGATCAAAAGTTGAAGAGGAGGTCTCTCTGTCTCACCTCTGCAAACTAAATATTTTTTTTGATCACCACAAAGCAAATGCAATAGGAAGGCTCAGAAAGTCCAGATTTGTTTCAATTATGCCCTCTGCTGCCACAGGGCTGAAACAGGGTCCACCATTGTCCAGATTTACAAAGCATGCAGCTTTGACTTGAATGCTCTCCTTTGGCTGGGAGGCTTAAAGTTCTAGTTAAAACACTTTTCACTGAGACTTTCCTGGCTCTCTTACTTTCTCTCCACTCCACCTAAAAAGCGGTGATCCTTCAATACTTCAGCATTACATAATTATGGAAGAGGTCCCACTTGACTACTTGGCTCAGATGGAGAGCAAATGCTGCTGACATTTGTACTGGTAAAGAAAGCAGTTCAAGCCATGATGTATTAGTGAGGGGCCATCAGCAAAAGCCTTGCATAATTTATTTGAAGAGGTACAGGAGAGGAGCGGGAAAAGAAGTGCCAAGGCTTTCATCTGGTTGAAGGGGTTCTCTACTCAGAAAGAGCTTACAAACTCTCAGCCAAAATAACATAGTTTGGCTTTTTATGACGCAAGAAATACATTTTAATTTATTGTAATTTTTATGTACTTATTGACATATCCAGGTGTTCAACAAGCCTAATGAAGAACTTCACAGGGAAAGAGCTGCTATGCAATATCCCGCATTCAGGCACTTTTGTGCTCTTTAACACCACAAAGCAACATATAATGTCACAAAAGCTTACATGTCAAGGGAAAGACCAAAACTATTTTGACTTTTTTTCTCTGCTTCTTTGGATTTTTATGTCCCAAAGCTCTCTGAATACTTGGTTCTTCATATGCTGTCGTCACTCTCCCAAGTATGGGAAGTTCTTTAAATTATTGTTTTCTCTTTCTGAACAGATCTCAAGACCTGCACGTTTTCTTATGAAACATTGTGGTACAAACAAAAGACAATTCCAAAATACTCAAATACCACCCCAAAAACCTGCAGGACTTTACAAGGACAAATGGACATGGCGCTAGAAAGAGCCGCAGCCATAGGAGCTGTGACATGTGAAAGACTACTGCAGGGAAATTGGGAAGAAGCATTAAAAATACCCTGAGAAAGGATAAGGATGAGCTGGTGAGAGCCATTTGGAAGGGTAATAAGAAGGAAATATGGTATAATGAAAGGTGGAAGAAAGAAACAGTTTGCCTATTGCCGCTGGCACTGCTGAGCCATGCAAGACAACTGAGGCCTTATCCCGAGCCTGTGTGATGCTCAGGCAGTCGGCGCCTTCACAAGCTGAGGACCAAGGGTGCAGATCAGGGCAAAAGTTTATGTAATACAGGGTTACAAAGCACCGGTTTTCAAACCGAAGGGGACTTTGGCCCCTGTCTCCAGCCTCTAGGAGAAACATTCCCTCTCACTGGATGATTGCACTTGACATGATGAGGGTGTCACCTCTTCATGTATGAAACAACATGAGGCTTGGCTGCATCTTTGACAGGCTGGTACAATGGGCACAGCTTGGAACGTACCTGAGAAGAAAAAAAGATAAATATGTCACAAAGGCACTTCAGTATTTTACACTTACCAAGTATCTTAGAAGGTTCCTGCTCTTACACATTTACAGGAATTTGCAAACTGAGGTAGGCAGCATTAGCAGCATTTTGGAAATTCAGAGCACAGCAGATTGTCTCGGAATCTATGGGAAAAGACAAAATGTCTTCCATAGGCTGATTTTCACTGCTCAGCTCTGCCCGAGTTTGCATCAGGGCATGGGTGGGAGACTAGAGGTCTAGTGATGCTCTCGGGTTTCACAGCTTGTACCTCCCTGCTGGCAGATGCCACATCCCCAAAAGCAGTTAATTTGGCCTATTTTCTCTGCCTTTATCACCCCGGGACTTGAGCGACGCTACTGATATCCATCCATCCATCCATCCATCCATCCATCCATCCATCCATCCATCCATCCACGCAGCCGCCGTCCCTGGCTCCCCGTCGGAGCTGTTTTCTCAGACCAACTGGCTGCGCTGCACATTATCTCAGAGACACAAGAGGAAAAAAGACGGAGCAGACATTTTCCAGAAGTAAATAAATGCCCAGGCTAAAAGGTGCTGGAATCCAGGCAAGCCCTGCCCTTTACAGCAATAATTCTTGGATGGGGTTTTAAGAACAAAATTAGTAAAAATCAGAGATTTTTATTCCAGAAGTATATTTTGTATGTGATTCAGACTCTCTCTGATTTGATTCATATTTTATTTCTTTATCTCTGTCACTTCTGTCCTCACTGATGATGCCCAAGGCCAGCGGGGTGTGAATAGATGGTCTCTAAGGTCCCTTCAAACCCACACAATTCTATGATTCTGTGATTTACCCAAAGTGGAATCAAGTGCCCCACATTTATACATGCGTCACATCATTTTCTTTGTGTAGAAAATGCAAAAAGTCTTCATGTGGGTTTTAAGGAGAAAGAAAATCCAACTTTGCAGATGTTACCATGGCTGAAAATTCTAATTTATTTCAAAAATTGTAGGGTTTTTGAGTGAGCTTAACTTTTAAAATACATTTGAAGGACAATTTATTTCCAAAAAGGCCACAATTTCCATCCCAGGAAACACGTATTTTGGATACGAAAAATATCCAGAAAGCATGGGAAGATACGCAATGCACCAAACGCTTCATATTTTCTAAAATATTTACATTTGGACACTACAATTCTGTAGTGTATTCAGCCTCAGATTTTCTTTTCTGTAACCTAAGCAGAACACATATTACAAAAATAAAGGCTATTAGAGAATTCAGATAAAGGATCTTTGTACTTCTTTCTCCAGAGATAACAGCTTTCTGACCTGGACATTCAATGTAACAAGTCGGTGAGGGAGGACGCTTCTGACCCAGAAGAGAGCAGCAGCTGCCTGGAGGAAAGCCCTGTAGTGTTCCAGCCCTGTAATGTTCCTGGCGGTCTGAGCTGTTTGAACAGCAGTGCTCAGCCCTGTCCCAGCTCACATCAGAGCCAGAACCATGAAGATATTCCAGTAGATCTCAGGAATATGTTAAATATTTCTTGGAGCTATCTAGCCTCGTGCACAGATAACAAAATTACAAGGACTTCTCTCCTAAACTTTGTTAAAAATTTCTTAAAATCTGTCTGCAGCATCGCGCCAGTAGAATGCATGGAGTGGAGTGTGCTGTGCACAGGGGTAACTGTGCAGTTCAAAGCTGCAGCAATTTTTCCTGTTGCAAACAGCACCATCTCCAGAGATACCTTTAGTCACTCCATCTTTATTAAATAGGCAGAGCCGTGGCTGCCTCTATTTGAGAAATCCAGAAGCTAGTTGAGGGCCGAGGTTTAAGTGTGTATCTCTGAACCTTCAGTCAACCGCTAATGATAAGAGGGTTGATAATTATAGAAACCTAGTACATTAACTGGCAGAACATTCATGGCAAAGAACAACATACAAGCTTATGTTCCCTCTGGTTGAGAATGTAATTTGCATTTTCAAGTTATGAAAAACTTAATTGTTATTATCTATTATTCTATTATTTATCTCCTTTAAAGTATCATTTAGATGCTTCAGTTCTGCTCAGAGTCTAACCGTGCTCTGAAGAGGTTATATTTTACATTCCTGATATTCAGGAAAATATTTCCTGCTCTCTCAGTTCTGTGAAAGCAGAAGTTAAGCTAATCGGGCAAATGTCCGTATGAGTGTACGGAGGAGTGTGAAATGCAGGTGTGAAGGCTCCAGGTATATATTATTAGGCAGTATCCTCCCTAATATCCATGTCAAGTACTTGCAGACGGCGTCCCTGTGAGGTTCCTGGAGCATGCTGGGCAGCAGTTTCCCGCCACGGGCAGTGGATGCAGAGTTGGATGCATTCTTGTGCTGAAGAAGTCCTCTCACGCTGACTTCTAAGCAGGGGACTTTCCTGCTCTCTCTGTGCAGCAGGCCCAGGAAAAGACATCCCTATCCCTCTCACTGCTGGGCCCCGCTTCCCGTCAGCAGCTCAACCAGGGAGTGCCTTCTGCATGCTGGACCAGCATTCTCCGACCCATTGCTTCTCATCAGTATGTGCCAACATAATTAACAAATGTGATTAATAACTGAAGATGTGATGGTGTTGCACCTTGTAACTATGGCAGCATTTTCTTTTCTCTCTGGGTGCTATGAGTTAATATTTAAAGCTTTATATTTTTGGCAGCTTCATGTAATTTAGAGCAAATTTTTCGTGGCTTTCCCTCATGTTCTCTTCTTCCTCATTGTACCTAGCCCAGGCTGCTGCCACGCCAAGCAACAGTGATTTTGTTGGTAATTACTGCCTCTTAAAATGACAATCAGTTGTAATATTGTATTGTATAAACAAACTTAGGATGAACATACTTTTCAGGCCTACAGGAACGGACGAACGAGAAACCTGTCCCCCTCATTTCTGGTTTTCAAGGGTTTTGTAAGTTCTTTTCCTGGACTCATAGAACAACCCAGGTTGGAGGGTACTTTAACAGATTATATAGCCCAACATTTTTTTGGTAATACTCATCATAAATGAAAGAGCTCTCAATCTGTCACCGTATTTTATTTCGCAGACACTATGTTGACAAGAGTAAAAAGTGGTTTAAATAATTGTTTACAGAAGTAAATAGTCTTAGGTCCTACTTGGATGCATAACTGTAAATTAAACTCAGAAGAACTGACGTGAGTTTTGGGGCTCTCCTTTAACACATAAATTTAGGGAGAGTGAAGGGAAGTGAATAAAACAAACTGGGTAGCAATGGGCTCCAGAATGCTGTTTCACCCAAACTTAAAAAATACAGTAATTACTGCGCTGGCCAGGAAACACACTGCTGCAGAGAACTGAGTATCTTACTGCCAGAAAAGAAATCAATTGACTCAGGTGCAATATAACTTCCAGCCTAATTTATTTAGAGGAAAGTACAGTCATAGACAAATACTAGAGTATTAGAAAGTGAAAGTGAAATTGGTAAGGAAGCCTTCAAAGATCCAGAAATCATCTTTTGTTGCAGCAATAACCATTTCTGAGGAAAAAAGAAGTAGCAATGGGCTGCTATGGATCAGCAGCTTTAATGAGCCTATACTCTTTTTTGTCAGATATGAGTCTCCTCTCCCCTCCGGTTTTGCTCCAGACAAAGGGGTTTATTATCTGCTGCAGTCTGAGTAAAACAAAGTACTGTAAAAGACCTTGTGGATTTTAACCTGAATTTAATTATAGATCTCCCCAGAGTAGAGTCAAACCTCTCTTGTAGCAAATATTTGAACTAAAGCAACACAACCAGCCCCTCATTAGATCTACACATCTCAGACACAATTTTGTGCTACTTCATCAGCTCATCCAACACCAGCCTTCATCTCCAGCTGCCCTAGTCTAGCACAGTTTATTTGAAAGGTAAGTACAGGTTGCTCGTGAGGTATTAGGCAGCTTCATGCATGGAGAATTAGGGGAAAAGCTCCCTTTGTTCTGCAAGGGTGCTTTTTGAAAACACAAGGTGGGCTGAAATGCTCATACTTTTCCCAGTTTTAAATACCACTGTCAACATCTGGCTCATTTTGTAGGAGTGCAATATCTTGTTGCAGACTGTGGCTTAGTGAGACCTTCCATTTATTATCAGTCAGTAATGTACCACATCCATGCTTTTTGCTAACAGTGCCAGCAATTATCCCAGGCTCGGCTGCTTGCTTTGCATATAAGAAGGCTTGTGGGAATTCAACCGTTGAAACATGGTGACATCTGAGGAATCCACAGCCTGTGAGTTGGAGACAGCATCTTCATCAGCAAAGATAATTGTGGCCCTTTTACAAGCAAAATAACTTTTGTATTAGTACATGCCCTTCAATCTCATGAAAAATTCCGTATAAGCTCATGGATAAGCATACCTGCAACAGCAGTGTGGATTTAGCTGTTAAAGTGCAGGAGGATCATTTTGCTTTGTTTTTTTTCTTCCCCGTGTGCATGTTTCTGGCTTACTTTTAAGTCATTAAGAGAGGCTTATGCAATCAGCTTTTTTGGTGATTCCTCTCGACCATGATGATACTAGCCCTATGCCTTGGGGTAACTTTATGCTGCTGTATCCCCTATCACCACTCTATGCCCAGACGTGATTCCTGTGCCTTTCTACGCCTTTAAAATTGAGTGCAAGAGAGAGAGAGAAAAAACTGAGCGAACTTTTCAAACAGTCTGTACTTCAAGGACACGGAGATTAGCTCTGAGGAGCAGAGGAAGCACTCTTCTTGCTTTTCAGCCAGTTTTTCGGCTCTGCTTCTTCGGAGAGAGACGGAGAGTGGTTTTTCTGGGACGTTGTCTTCTTTTTCCTTCTCTTCTGGACTTGTTCAGAACACCAGAACATCAGAACCCAGGGACCTTCCACCAGCCTGGAGGGGGGCCCCCATGCCGACCCAGGTCCGAGGAGAAGGAGAGAGACCACACCCACAGAAGGACTCTAAAATCTTTCAGGTTTTCTCTCACAATGAGAGGTTTTTGTTATTTAGCATTATTATTATTCTTTTCCTGTGTGTTTTTTAAATAAATAGTTTTTATTTTCTTTTTCACATTCCTCTGAGGAAAATCTTTTTTCCCCCAAACTGGTGGGGAAGGGGTGGCTGTAACCTGCCTTCCTTTGAGGAGACATTCCTTTTGGACATTTCCCTGGAATTTGGCTCAAACCCCCACACCCTACATCAAATGGTCTGTTGTTTACTGTTGCTCTCCCACCATGGCTGACCAATCTCCCACACTCAAGAAAGACACGTAGAAAAAACCATAACGTGTGACTTAGCTGAGTACCCACTACATTTAACACACTGGATTTTAAACAGAAACAGTCTGGCTTGACCTTCATCCCCATTTGTCAGGATTTCAAATCTTTAGTGTGTGAAAGTAATGACTTTTGGGACAGGTTGAGGTCCCCGAGTTTTGTAGCTCCAGGCCAGGAGCTAGTGCCTGCAAAACCAGTGCATCACTAGGCTTGGGACACCTACACCCCTCTCCAAAGTGACCAGTGACAACAATGTTTGGGAAGCTTTTGAGCAGCTGTCAAAACCACCTTGCTCAAGCGAGGGAGAAAATCCAATATGTGTCTGCATCTGGTGGCACTGCCAAGCCCTGCTTTGTGGCAGCACCATGGCTAAGAATTCTTATATAAAGTTTTTAAAATTCAACGAAACTACATACCCCACTCGATTTTGTACAGAAACCACAGAATGCTTCAACTTGGCCGTCACAACTTTTCTTCCTCCCCAGCAACCCACAGAACCAAAAAGCCAGTTGGATCTATATATGTATATATATATATATATCCTTCGGGATGTGCTCGGATGTGGTGAATTTTGGAAGGGCAGTTGGGACTGGGAGGGAAAATAGAACAGTGAAGGGCTCTGCAGGCGGCAGGACTGGGCTCATCACGCAGGCGAGTTGTGGCACAGACTGCACTCAGTTGTGGCAGCTGCTGCACAGTGCCCAGTAAAAAGCACTGCTTAATTCTTGGTCTAACCCTTCAATTTCAGACTGTTAGTCCTTTGCTCTCAGCTAACGGTGTTTTCAATACTGTCTTTTGCACTGGCTTTTTTTGAAACTCCCTAGTAACCTAGTTTGAGTTTAAATAACCTAATTAGTAACACCTTAATGATAGGCAGCCTTCCTACATATGATTTGACTTCAAGGCAGAGCTCCAGCTTTTGGTAATCTTCAGGGCGGTTGTTTGAGGTAGGTGCTCACTGCAGTATTTTGAGACAATACTCTTAAAAATGGAGAGGATGCAACAAAAATTGGTTGACTCCTAGTATTTGCCCAGTCTTTACTGGCACATGGACTGTCCTCCGTACTTCAGTCTGTCAGAGGCTCTTTTGGGATTTAAATCTGGGGGAGCTCATGTTTCCAAATTGATGTTAAGGTATTGGTATCATCCCACAGCAGTGAGCCAGCTTTTACCCGTGCCTGTATTTCATTTGAATCCCATGGAAGTAAAACTCAGATAAGGAACAATAAGCTTTGTGGCTCATTGCTCTTCTGTGTGGAGGAGAAAACACTAGTGCAGAGGGCCCGGCAACACCACCACGGAGCTGTAACTACACCAGCGAGTACAGGGGACAAACGTGACCTGGCCCCTCTAGAGTGTGAAGAACAAACCTATTTTCATCCCTTTGTTTGTCAATGCTTTTTGATGGTCCTTGCTTACAAAAACACCTTAGTGTGTCTTTAAATACTTCTCAGGAAGGCTGGCACAACACAGGAGCAGCCAGCATTTGCTGCAAATGCCAAAGCAGTTAAGATTTTCCTGCCTTTTCCTTGATCAATTCTCATCCATTTTAATTCTTCTAATCTCTTCCTGGCAGTTTTCCACCAGCCACTCTGGGATTTGGTTCCACACAGTGTGACACATCCCATGCTTATAGGGAGGGAAATCAGTGAACAAAGTGATACCCATTGTTAAGACAGGAAATTGTTCTCCATCTCCTGATATTTTCCGAGTTTTCATCTGAAGGGAAATATTGACTTGTCAAGCTGAAAAAAGTCAGCTCAGGGCAAGTGATTTTAATATATTTTCACTAAAATGAAATGCTTTTGAAAAGACCTTTGCATGGAGAAGACTGTGATAAATTACGTGGACTTGAAGAATGAAACTTCTTCAAAACTAAAATCAAAGTCACACTTTGTTCAAACACCATACTGCAGCATCTGCAAATCCATCTTTTCATTAGTTTTGTTAGAAAAGCTTTACTGCAGGTTTCAGTTTTGCTGAATCAGTTGAAGAAAATCCCGAGATGATTTAGCCTGTGTTTGCTCTCATTGAGTTTATAAAAGCTAAAATATGTGGACAAACTGGGAGAGGACCCATGAGGGCACCTTACCCAGGCTTTTGGGAGCTTGGCCCACTCTCACTTCCAAAATCTACTGTTCCACCCTATCACATTGGCTGTGAATTGAAAAATTAACTCAAAAGTAAGGAATCTAATGCTTTGCTTGAAGACATCCATCACTACAGGATTCACACTCATGTCCATGGAAGATGGCATGCCCCTTGGCATGGCAGAGCCCTCCAAATTCTCAGTGTCTGGAGGGAAGCAAGGCTATGCCTGCTGCAGGTGACCCCCCGCTCACTGACGAGCTGGTTTTTGCCAGCATGTCCTGTGCTATACCTTCAGAAATGCTTCTGTTGGATGCGTCACGGTGCCTAAAAGCGGAATATGGCACCATGACTCATTCCATATAAACCTTTTAGTCTTAAACACAAAGACGTGCTAAAAACTGTTTCCTGGCAAGTTTATTTCCCTTCTCACGGAGGTGAGCAAATGTCAGAGCACTGCATAGCCCTCCTACCTTTCCGTGCATTTTTCTTCACTTTAGTGTGCCAGTGGGAAATTTAAATTTAAATGGAAAATACCTGCAGGAGATGGAGCAATTTTAGTTGTGCCACGGCTTGCTGAGTGCATTGGAAGGCTGACATCTGAGACTTCCAGCAATATCAATTAATTGACCCTCTTTAAAACCCCTATTAGCTCTGCATTTTAATTCTTGAGGAGGTGTTGAGTAGTTTCTGCATAATGAAAATTACAGCCCCTGATAAGGCTTAATACAAACATGCAGATCCCTTTTTTTAGCCAGACATCTCAACGGCTGTTTACAAAGGTAGGTTAACACTGAGGTTTTCTGAGAAACTGAGAAGTCATGGTGTGAAATCAAGAGGAGTTAAGCCAGGGTGGCCTCTGATCAAAAAAATGTGGCAGTTGTTTGCTTAACAAGGGAGAGTGAGGGGACAGCCACTCACCTTGAGGTGTTCACTCACAGGTTCTGCAAAAATGAGTGGGGACCCATCTCTCCCACTACCACTCTGGAAGGCACCTGGGAGCCCTTGGGATATGCAACAGAGGGGATCCCTTAACGTCCCTGGAAAAGGACTTTTTGCCAGAGTGGAATAGTGACAGGAAAAAGGGAAATGGTTTTAACTGGAAAAAAATGTAGATTTAGACAGGACATTAGGATCTGAGTGTGGTGAGGGAGTGGAACAGGGTGTCCAAATAAGCTGCGGCTGGTCAATCCCTGGGAGTGTTGAAGTCCAGGTTGGATGGGGTTTGGATCAACCTGAACTTGTGGAAGGTATGCCTACCCAGAGCAGGGGGGCTGGAACTACCTGATCATTCATATCTCTTCGAACCCAAACCTTTGTATGATTCTGTGACTCTATGACAGTCTTGATTTTAGGATAAGAGACCTGCTCATCTTTGCAGGACGGGAGCCATAATTTCTTCTACATGGGAGACATAAGGAGTTTCTGCTCCAAATACAGGGCTTATGGAAACAGAAAAGGAAAAGCAGATTTTCCACCCTCTCAGATCCCAGTATGGACATACTGGGAAGGAGTGTGTGCAAGGTACCTGTCAAAACCGCCCTCCCCTTGCACTGTGAAAGCCAAGGTCCTGATGGTCTCACTTTCCAGGTGCAGCAAGGAAGAGGGATGGAAGGATATACCCATCATGCATCTTCTGGCAGCATGGGTCAGGGACCTGATATCCCTCCAAAATCTGAAGAGCCCCTGCTCGAGGCAGAAAAGTCAGAGAGCCTCTATAGGCTAGAAATTGCTATGAAACAGGCAGAGAGGAAAACAACATTAATTTAAACAGAAAATTAAATTAAAGAAAAATTTTGAAATGCAGAAGATTGTTGGCTGTCTCATCAGGAAATTACTGTACCTTAAAGCAGGTGAGCAGCCAGACCCCAGAGCAGTTCAGCAGATCACCCAGAGCACAGAGAACTCTATAAACAGTGTTGCTCTGCATGATTTCGAGCAGTGGAAAGAGCGACATGAGCAGGCACAGTTAGACAGCTGATTGTTGACTGCTTAGACATGGCAGACTCCTCCACAACTTCGGAGCAGCCTCCTTCCATTCATTTGCAAACTAGTGGGAGAGAGCTTATATTCTGGACAGCCCCAGGAGGCTCTGATGAATATGGTGCTCTCTGTAAAAAATAATTAGCATCTCCCAGCAATCCTCCTCGAGTCTGGATGCCGCTGGGGCTGTCTCTGAGGACAGGCTCCACACACAAAATCCGGATGGCTCCTGCTCTGCAACCGCATCTCAGCAGTGCCCATCCTCACCCTCTTTGCCCCTCCTTGGTGTTTACTCCAACTGGCACTT